>VOQK01010075.1:6035-17865 GCA_015052645.1 Benitochromis conjunctus | reverse complement strand
CATTTTTATTATACCACTGTAAATTTCCCCGGAGAGCTGTCAGAGTACAGGTATTTCCCCACCTACATCACTGCTTTTATTTCTTGACAGACCATAATTTGTTTGTAAATGTAATATTTTTCCAGTATCTTAATTTATTATACTTTAACTATTAAACAGTTATGCAAACAGGGAGGCGAGAGTTGCATTCCTAGTCACAGAGCTTGATTAATCAATTACCGTTAAGAAAAAAACCCCCAACACTTTTCAAACAATGCCGGGGAGTACTGCGGTTTTAACTTTTAGAACCACAAACCCTTCTAGAGGCACGGGCCGTAATGGTGAGGTAAACAAATGTATCACAATTATTTTGACAAAGATGCATTAATGTTCAAAACGCTGCACGTAGCACTTTATAAAAAAATCTGCTTCAATGCATATCATCCTAAAGTAGACAGTGAGTAATCTCCCCGAGGCACAACGATTGGTTGATGTGACATTGCAAGATAATGACAAAAATCAACAGATTGGTCTTTAAAGACGGAGCAGAGACGCCATCCTTCAAATTCCGGACCTTGGCATCTCGTCTGCACGCGAAGTTACGCTTTGTTTTTTTCCCCGATCCCAAAATAAGTTTGCTCGTTAAAAGTCCCGGACGCTTGTACGTCACGTTTGTCTCCCTGGGGCGCGGCGAGCGTGGGGAACATGGGTGCAGGTGCTGGTTCTGTCATGCCGCACCGACACCCCCGTGAGTAATCTGGTGCATGATAAACAGAGGGTCGAGGTGTCACAGGAACACCTCGGCGACTGGCACAAGGGTAATTACTCTTCCTGCGTGGGTGCAACTCAAAATTTTTGAACCTTTTCTTTCTCCAATCATACTTGATGGATTGAGTGGGAGAAGGCGATCATCTGGTTCTTAGCAGGCTCACTGAGCGTGGTAGGCCTCTGTTGATTAATGATATCTGCTGCAAGTCACCAAAAGCGGAAATTAAGTATTTCTGTTTAAATGTAACATTTGTCTCCTTTGCTGGTGTTGAGAAAGGCATTTGTCAAAATCCCCGGGCTTTGGCGATAGGTGGATTTCCTCAGGGAGCATGCTGGGAATTACTCCCTACTTTCACATTAATGGCATTCAGTGTTCCTATTTTATACCTTGAATCTACTTTTCACCCTTTAACCTCTGCGGTGGATTTTGAATATGTAATCGTTCACTTTTAAAAGCCGTGTGACAGTTTAGGATTAAGCATGTTGTAGATTTTTGCAGAAAGATGAGGAATGACCTTGGCTGTATTATTCCTGATGGCATCTCTGTCTGTGGTGGGCACACGGGAGGGGTTCTGGTGGTTTCACTGGTTGAGTTGGGTTACCGTTTGTGCTGATGGCGAGCCCCTGCCACGCTGGAACGGAACAGACTCCGGCTCCTGAGGAGACTAATGGTTACAGGGCCTGGCCATCGTCCAGTGCTGCCCCAGCCACTGCCTCTCCCGTCGCTGGGATATCATTACCTCCAATGTGTTACATCAGACTCGCTTGGTCAGGCTCTGAAACAGTCAATACTCCACAATTTAGAAAATCAGCCAAGTTTGCAGAAACAAAGAGGCAATATCGGAAATAAAGACGGATATATAATCTGACGCCAGGCATTTTTTCATGCTGGCTGAATTATTTGTTGTCCGGAAGGTGGGGATGAGGAAGGGGTAGAGGGGAAGGAGGGAGGGAGCCAGAGATCTGTCAGAGGTTAGAGGAGGTGGTCAAACGGCCTGAATAAACGTGCAAATCACAGTGCCCAACCACTGACCCTCCCCGTCTCATACAAGCAGCCTCTACTTTTTCCATCAATGGAAATCTAATTGCTTGAAAAGCGATCAATGGAAACTAAATTGGTTTTGTGTGGAAGCGAGCATGGAATAAGCTCTGAGCCGTTTTAATGTGTGTTGGTTTTGCATCTTAAATCACGGTAATATTTGGAGCGGGCCCCTGTTCTCTGGAGGGGGTAAACTTTGGTAATGTCGAGACACCGGGGAGGAGGCACTCAATCAAGCTCCTAATAAAAATCACGGCCTTAATTGTTTTTCCAAACTCATAAATCGTCCGGCTTAATGGGTTAATATTAAGACTTATAAGAGGATGGCGCGCTGCATGTTTTGGAGTGGCCGGGAGCTCCTCATTGTGGAGCTGCGACCACTGATAACCCTCTAGTGATCTGATATGACTAATCCCCTCTAATCCTTAATACACTCCTTAACATGCTCCTAACTGACAGCAGTCGATATGGGTGCACTTCTCTGTCTTATCGCTGATCTCTTTGTCTTTGTGCACTCGCTGCACTGAAATTTGCTCTCCCACTCATCCTTTTGACTGGGGATCACTGGCACATCTGCATCGGTGTCACACGTTTTAGCTCCCAGTGCTTCTCGATAAGCTGAGGGTTGATCAGAGTTTTGAAATTGCACGGGGTTACTGGAGGGCTCGCAGAAAGTCAAGCGTGTGGCGGTTGTGCGATAGAAAGCCGAGCCCGTTTCTACCGCAGTATCCGAAACTGCTTCTTTTTCTCCCTCCAACTCGTCTTTCCCGGCGGACAGCTAGATGGACTGCACGGGAGGCTGGGATGTGGCTGGTGCCCACCGATCGTGTAGCCTTACCCAGGAAAGAACGGTCCCAGCAGAGTAATTTATTGACAGCATTGAGATGTGTTTCTGCCCAGGTGCTTCTCTCAGCCATCCCTCAGGTGCTTATCTATCAGTTATCAGTGCAGACAGAGCACAGACCCAGGTTGTATTTCTGTCTGCTATTGTAATTACATTGTAATTGATCTGAGGGTGTGCTGGGCAGTGCCCGTGCAGTAACTTTGCGAGGGCTTTCCTTTCTTTTGTTATCTGGGCAAGTGCTACGGTATCATTGCGAGCAAACCTTGTAATTGTTTTTACAACCTGCTGTTGCTGGACCGAAACCATCCCATAAAAGCGAGACGTAAAAGATAAAAAAGTGATTACAAAGCAGAGAAAATTACACCGACAAGACATTTAAACAGTCGATCATGAAATCAAATGTATATATTTTCGCTCTGGCCTGTGGTGCCGTTTATCCGTCTAGATCGTTTTGGTGTACGTCTCCCAGTTTTTGGAAATGCTTGCTGTAAAAACGTGCCTTCTCTTGAATATAATGGAGCCAAATGGACCTCGTGCTGTGTTGCTCAAAAAGACCCCCCTCCAAAAAAAAAAAAATGTAGAGAAACTCGGCAACAGTTTCTTTTTCCTGAAATCATGACCTGGTTGCTCAAAAATATCCCGGAGCCTGTCTGCGAGCACGAGCTATTTCCTGTCTGTTGAACTTCACCTTTCTAACATGTGTTTGTGCAAAAGGACACGTGCAGCTACCTGCGAGGTGTGGCTCATAATCGCAGCAGGAGGTAAACATTAATGGCGCCTACCTCGGTAGAAAGAAAACAGTTCTACATTTGTGGATTTATCTGGGTCACCTTAGCTGTACCCATACTTGGGTTACTCACAAAAACCATTAAGAAAGACTGGAAGCACTACGAGCCAAAGAAAAGCATGTCAGCTTGATTTTTGGGCTAACTGTCCCTTTAAGCAGGTTTGAACTTTATTGAAAGTCATAACATGGGCGTAGAAAACATGCTGATTAGTTGCTATATGCACAGAAATGCTTACATGTCAATATCAGCTTTATTGGAATTAATGTTGATCCTGAAAATCCGACAGCTTGTCTTTTCATTTTCTGTGCCGTCACCCTCGCAACAACACCACCACCAAACGGCACAGCGCGCGTATCATTCCGATCACGCATATTAACCAGCCCTCGCCACCCATCAATCTTTTCACCACCGTTTTGTAACTGATGCTGAAATGATGTTATAAATGAGGGTTGAAAATATCCCTACACTGCCCTGCATCAGCAGTCTGAGGGCCTGTCGGATGTTCTCCACGCACATCTGTGAGCTTTACTCACCTCTGGGAAATTAGCAATCAACCTTTTACCAGCCAACACCTGTATAAGGAACACAACATCACCCCCGACCCCACCCAGGCTTGTAATGTCAGGTCACACACCCTCACACGCCTGTTGTGTTGAAGATGTCTTGTTACGCCGACCGTAATTTCGCATGGCTAATCACTGCCGTGGCATGTAATTTGCATGTTGACTCCTTCCGAGTAATAACAACAGCCTTAAAGCGGTGCTGAGACCATCTGAAACCAGCGTTCGTCCTGAAGCTCTTGTGCAGTCTAATGTAAGTATGCACGCTCTCCCTCATGATCCCTCATTTATCATTTTGACACTGGCTACTTTTTTGAAGTGGAGAAAAATGTTGCAGTCAGCTCTTCCTTTGGTCTCGGAAAATATGTGCGAATGAGCGCGCGTATGTGTTGCGTGTGCGTATTTTCAACTGCTCGTGGAAGATAGAGGAGAGGCGTGTGTGCGTGCGTGTCTGTGCATTGTATTGTGTTTGTGTACATGCATCAGTATGATTAAGGAGCGTGGAAACATGGCACTGGCTATTTACTGCTGATAAACCAGAGTGTGCATTTGTTGTTGTGTTGCATCGCCATTTCCTGGTCGCTTGTTATTCTTATTCTGATGCTCCATCTATCCTGCTTTATGTAAGACAAATTGTATCCTATTTTTAGGAAGCTTGTTGACCTGATACAGGAAACAAAAAGGAAGGCTTTTTAAAAACGCCACATTTTTCTATCATTTAGCACCATTTTAGTTCGCTTTAAGTTAACTTTATGCAACTGTTCGACGTCACGTAGGCGCCTCTCCGCTCAGTTTTGACCCAGAAATGCTGTTTAGCAGAACTCCTGACATTTACCTGAGCGTGGACTAATATCCGTGTTAAATTGCATCAATAGATATCCGAACAGGTATCTGTATTGATTGTCATGGAATCGATTGGTGACATTATGATCCTTCTCACAATGTGCTGGTGGAGAGCCTCTGATAAACAGTCTGATCCATCTAGCTGCACAGAGGGATAATGTTACTTGGCTTTTCTGTTGTGTGCGTGCGTGTGTGTGTGTGCGTCCCTGTGTCTGTGTGTGTTGGAGTGTGTCGTGGCAGGTTACAAATGAGTTTGTTTGTGTTCTGGCCGCAGAAACCTTTTATGCCCCGGGCTGTGTGTGTTGTGTGGGTGGGTCTTGGAGAATGCGATAGAGACTAAGGATCTGTAAGTGTGTGTGTGTGTCTGTGTGTGTGCGTGCGCGCACAAATAGCTTTATATGTGTGGGTTGGTTATGAGTTTGAGATGCTTTTTTGGTATTTTGCCTGTTGTTACCACCTTAAGCCATATAGTTTGCTGTCCACTTGGTTTCGATCTCCGTGCTCGCGCCGAGGTCAAGAAGGTGACCTATTGGTAAAAGTGCCTTGCGTGCCAATAAATGCCTAGCAGTATTAATCACATAGGAGCCCTCACTCTGTGAAGAGGTCAATGCTTTAAAGGGCACCCAGAGAGCTGCCTAAGACTGAAATACAGCCAGGGCATCTTTCCGGTTGAATGTACCAAAAGTTTTATTAGTTCCCCCAATGAGGTCAGTCTGCCCTGCATAAATGAAATCTGTCGATATCCCATTATAGGCTTTTGGAACTTGATTGTGAGGCATCTGTCAGATGCATATTTCATTCTAAATTTAGTTAGCTGGCTGTAAGTAATGCATACATTACCACCAGCTTATTTCCCAGTGTACACGGCTGCAGAACATCTGTTTTTCTATTAAGTGAGAGATGAAATATTAATCTTAAAGCAAATCTGGTGCGAGTCAATCACTGACAGACCGCAGTGACAGCTGCTGTGAAAGTAACACCAGCATGTCAGGTGTCTGCCTCGATACATCTGATCACGACATCAACACACACACTGTACCTCCGAGCCAAAACACGAACGGGTTCAGCAGATCAAATGGACTGTTTTATTAACTGGGTCGATCTAAGCTTGTAATTGCAGAGCGGTTACATTTAGAGCCCCGTGCTGTTGATGTGGTCAAAAGGAGCACGTGCGCATCCTGTGTGCTGCAGCATAGACATTAGCTGCAAGCGCAGGCAGGGGAATGCAGGGCCCTGGCAACAACATAAGTCTGCCTGAATTCTACTGCATTTGTTTGGGGATGAACGGGGACCAAAATCAACATACATTACATGGCTGAGTAATGGAAATGAGAGAAACACTGATGGCCATGATTTTCAGCAGAATTAGTCATCTGCACTGGCTCTAAGTCATTCCCATGCACGACTGCCTTAACAGATGTGCACGATCAATACATCAATATAATGTATGCTCCACGTTTTCGTTCACATTTTTTCCTTTCTGCCTGTTGAAATTGCCGGATGGTTGAAAATCAGACCGTCGGACAGCAAGACTTCAAATGAGCCGCTGTGACAACACGTGAAATCAAAAACGTACAAAAAGAAAAAAAAGTCAGCGGACCTCTTGAATATTTTATGCCATAGATCTTTACATTAATCACTAAATACACCGTCCACCCATTCAATGTATCAATCCACTCTGAGAATTTATTGAACAAACAGGGATCCATACTATGTAATTATTGCCCTCTATTATTGCCCCAGTGAATACTTGAAAAGCTAACTGTATGTCAATATTGCTCAAAGGTGAATTCTATTGACATGCAGCATTTGAAGAATTTAGTATTTGTCTTGGTTACCAGGTAACGGGCGCAGAGCTTAGCTGGGGGCGCCTGTATGGCACGTTTCTCATCGCTTAGACTTTAACACCACAGAAGAGTACATGAACACGTGATTGTTTATTTTAAGATAACATATATATTACATTATGACATTCATACATGATTAAATTAAAAAAAGCAATCCTTTGCAGAGCTGTGAAGTGAAAGTAGCAACATTTGTGCAGTCTTTAGAGCTTTGCAACAGCACGGTGTAATGCAGGAAAATTTATTGGATAACAACATTAGATTTTAATAGTTGTTGCCTAATCCTGCTTCTGCTGCAGGACTGTTGGGTTTACATTCAGTGCTTTTCATCAGAAACATATTGAGCTGGCACAACAGACTCATAGACGGCACCAGGAGAGCTCAAAAGCTCTAAAGAAGACCTTCAAATTTGGACAATTTGCCATTTTACCCACCACAGGAAGTGTGGGAGGGCAAAAACACCATTGCAGTATGCTCATTTAAACAGTAAACGCTGCGTAATTACACCACGGGTCTGTCAGCTGTACGTCTGGTCCAAGCCACACATATTTCGCCTTCAATAAAAAGCAGATATATACGAACACGCGTCAGGTTTTGAGGACACGGTGTCCATACAGCATACATGACTAAAAACAAAGGAGCTCCTGCTGGAGCGCCACCCTGGCAGTGCTCACCTTTATCTTGTGACGAATCCCCTTACACTGGAGCCAGGGTGAAAATGTACAAAAGTATGTTACTTGGATGGGTCAATAACGCTGCCCTGGGGAGGTGAAGGACAATAAATTCTTCATTGTCAAAGTAAAAGTAGGTGCTAATTAGCTAACGTTTGCTAGCTACCTAACATTGATCCATGGGTCACTGAAGTCAGCGCTCTAGGGCAGACGTGTCAAAGCAAAGACATTTTTGTTAGGTTAACACATCTTGCAAGATAAATCTAATAAAAAGTTTGAATACCTCGCCACTGACAGCTCGAGCAGGGGTTAGAGAACTGCCACTAATGCAGTTGGGTAGCTGCTTAATGAACTGTCCTGCATTTCCACTAAGTAAACCTGGAACAATTAGCCATCCCAGTCTTATTCCCATGCCGCCGCTGTGGTGTTGAAAGTCACGAGCGTCTCACAGCTGTCCTTTGGTATTAGCCCTGTGATGCATTGGCCTATGCCAATAGTGAGACGGCTCTCTCGCTCCCCACTTGTCACATATGGAGAAAGACTCCTTGGTGTCACATTTAAAATCACTGGGTAAGCGTGATGTGCAGGGTAAATGTTGTAAAGGGACATATTTTATCCAAACCACAGTCTTTTGGTAAACCTAACAAAATAGGCTTTCCTGCCTAAATCTAACTAGGGAGTGAAAACAAAGTGCAGAGCTCTTAAACAGGACACAAACCACAGTCTCCTGGCTGAGATTTACTCCGCCGCCATCCTTCTAACTTCCAACGGCGGACTTCCATTAGTGTCATCGTCCGGCGTTGCGGTGGTCACAAAAACAGCCGTTATATCTATCTTTGCCACCAGTTTTTGACGTAATGGCAGTATTTGCTGTTATAGAATGGCATTTACCTTCCAGCCCTCTCGGTAGTGCCCAACTATGTATAAGACAATAAGGAATAACAATGCTAATGAAAATAAGCAACATCATTAAGCATATATGCAGCAGTGCAGTTTATTAATGCACAATGTGTTGCCATTATGGCCCACGCGCTGCATTGGTGTCTGCCATTGTTCAGAGGCACGCGCCGGTGCTGAACTGTACGTCCCTGCAGATTTCCCCGCAGGCCCGATCGTGTGCCGACACAAGCACAACTGTCCCCCGCCTTGAGCTAAAGATGCTTGGACATTAGCATACACAGGTTGTCAGTGGTAAATGAATGACAAGACTTTCATCTCCCAATGTGTCAGCCTCGCTTAGCGGTGACACGGTTCAATGTGCCCCGTAAAGTGCCGCTGTGGTAGCCGGTGGAACCGGCACGCGATTGAAACCCAGCCTCGCAAAGATTACTTAATAAATAGAATAATTTCACCATCAATATTATCCCAGCTCTGTGACAATGTCAAAAGAGAGCAAGAAAACAACCAATCTATATTTGTTATGAAAGTTTGCCGTTGTCTGTGTTCTCGCGTGCAGCCGTTTAAGCCGTAATGAAAAATGGAGGTATGTCGTGTGTGGGGAGGAAGAGTTTTATAACTGCTTTGTGTTTTTCTTTTGTATTGCTCGTCTTCTGCATTTTGCAGTCCTTCCTCTATTGCTGGACAGCATGAGGCTTTTCATGGAGATGCACATATTTCTTACAGGTGACTCAAGACAGATATGGTTGATGAACTCAATTACTGTACATAAATGTAACTGCGATAGTTAAAGCGATGTCAATTAGTTTTTGTTGGGAATATTTAATGCTCATTAAAAATTAAATCTACGAGGGCTCACTTTGCAGAGAGAAAATTTAAAGCATGAATATTTTATGAGCCCTGACTTGTCTGTCTTGATGACTGTGACTAGTTCTGCTAGCAGCTGCTCGGGATTTTTGCAACGCCGCCACGTGATCCAGGCCCCTAAACTTCTGACGCCCTGTCCTCAAAATGGATGACATCTTGATTCCCCGGTAATGAAATCATCACTGGGATATTGCGGACGGTTTTAATTCTGATTAAAAGTCATTTTTTAAAGAGATGACCTCAAACATCTCACTTCTCTCATCTCCGCTCTAATTCTTCATTTCCCATTGCTCGGAGCCGAAGTCCTGAGTTGGCAAAAATCTGCTCGTGAATAGGAAACGTTTATCAAATTTCTCCATTAATCTGATGTGGAGGCCTTGATTAAATGCTACCCCACACAGACAACGCAGATGCTCAAAGTGCAGACTTATAGGAATGCACAGATTGATACAGATGTGTTGCGCTTCTCTGCTTTGTTCGGTCGCAGAGGGTGGCTGCTGAGAGAATCGATAAAGGGAATGCTCTGTGATCGGGGGGGTCGGCTTTTGTCCTTAGTGTTTATCCTGACTCAGCACAAAGTCAAAAAGGCAGCATGTGACCAAAGGGAAGACTGATGTGCCGAATAACCCCCCCGCTCTCCCCTCCCGTTCCTCCCCCCTATCTGACCGTCAGGGATTCCACAGAGTGAGCAGAGATTGATTCTCTCCCCACCCAGAGATATAGGGCTTGTTTTTCACATAGGGCGATATGAGACTTTCTGAGAGGGTCTGGCTGTAGGAGTGAGGGGGGTGGGGGGGGGGGGGGGGGGGGGGGGGGGGGGTTGGGGGGGGGGGGGGGGGGGGGGGGGGGGGGGGGGCGTGAAAGTGCTTGGACACTGCTAGCATAATGGACAGGTTTTTGATGGGGCTCCCACACGGACGCAAAGCAGAAGATGAAGCATCGCCAAATATGCGTCCAAATCAACTTCCTTCCATGCAAAAGACTAGAAAATGATTTTATTGTAAAAACAAAGGAGGGCGGCTAGCAAAAAAAGTTTGGGAACCACGGTGTTAGTGAATCAAAGTAGCCCATGCATGCTTTACAATTTGTACATAAGTACAAAGTGCATAAAAAAAGATTATTTATCTGTTATCCATAGGCCTGACTCTTTTACCCAGACAAATTGGTGATACTAAAGAATATCAAATATAATAAATTGAACATAAAGGAGCTCATTTGGTTTTGGTTGTGTTCCTGGTTTAGTTTCCTGGAAACTTAAACCCGGTTTTCAGGACAGGTAGGCAGGGATCTGACAGAATATCACCCTGGCATAATCAGAGGGTCGAGTGAGGACATGCAGGTGGAGAAGAGGGTATTTTTAGCAGCTAACTCACCAGTGAAACTCTGCTGTGCCTGTGCCTGCACGAGAGATCCACACAGCCGGTGTCAGTGGGAATGTTCACCCCGAGCCTGTAAATATTTGAGTGTGTTTACAGAGTCCTTTACACCAGATTTGTTCCTGCACTCGAATAGCTTGAATGCTTTTTGTCTCCGTCACCTCCGCAGAAACAGCTTTAGCTTTAGTGTGATCAATCTTTTGTGGTCAGATGGTCTGCAGTCGCCTGGACTGTGTTCCTGTCGCAGACTCTTTTGATGATCTCTGGATATCCAGACTTTATTGGTGTGATGAAAGCTCTGGATTCAGTCGGCCTACTTGAGACACGTGTTTGCATTTTGCACAACATATCCACGCCTGTCTTTTCCTCCAGATACTTTTGCTGTTGTTGACAATTGACAATTTTGCATTAAGTCTGGTCTCACCAAATACCTCCAAAGATTGTCAGCATTCCTTTGTCCTTCTGGTATAAATTACCCAGATATTCAGCTCTTTGGTGCCTGTCACTCTTGAATTTGATCAAATATTCTAGGAGCGATATTCTAATCTTGCTTGGAGATAGCTAAGCTGAAAGCACATCTTATTTCCTTGTTTTTTTATGGTCAGGGTTTGTTCAGGGTTAAGGTAAAACAAAAAAACAAAAGAAAAATTGAGTTTTCTGGTGAAAACCAAGATTTTAACTAATGCAGCAACAATCTGGCAGGCGATTTTATAGTGATTAGTGGATTTATTTGCATCAATTTTCCTCCCACCATCACTTGGAATTTGATAAAACAAAGAGATGCCCATCTCCTTTCCACATATCCAGTTCAAAGGCTGTTAAAGGAGGCCTGAAGTCGAGAGCCTGCTGTTTGGGATGACTTCCACACTCTCTGCCCAGACTGGTTAGAGATATGGGGAGGCACACTTTCCTTGTCTCTCCTGATGGATTTCATTGCAGTCAGTTTGCATTCCTTACTTCTGTTTCTGCTGTGTTTTTTCCCCCTTTTTTCTACTTTCCTGTTACAGCTCGTGCAGCCAAAACTGAAATGACATCATGCCGAGGGGAAGTCAGGCTGAATGCGTACCCACAAGGCCCTGCAGGAGAACCAGGGACCAATGGCAGGAAGGGTATCTGCTCAACAGGAGGATGAGGTAGTTATCAAAGAGGAAAATCTTACGTCTGAAAAGGTCATTGGTGGCACAGATGAAGCTTTTAGTGAAGTGGCGAACGCAAGGACTGAAATATGGAAAATATCTGCTCTGTTTTGAACGGATGATGAGGAGAGACAGATGGGATGAAAAGGGAAGGAGTCAAGACCCATTAAATGTATCTGGATGGAAAAAGAGGGGGGGGGGGGGGCAAAAAACAAGAG
>VOQK01010073.1:13834-29258 GCA_015052645.1 Benitochromis conjunctus | reverse complement strand
ATGAAGAATGCAATCATCTGAAAAACAAAATTTCATATTATGCACAATCATATTACAACATCTATTCTTTATTGAAAGCCATAGATTGCCATAAATACTGTGAATAATAATACAATGCTATTGGTCTATATGTAGGTTAGATTATATGATTATTATATTTCTAAGGTTTTTGTTTAATATAACAATAAGCATATCTCAATGAAGAACTGACCAAAAAAATGAATAAATAAAGATACCTGAGCTGTTGGTCTCCCAGATTTCAGTTCCCAGATTGTTAGGAGAAATTCCTTCCTCGGGTTGTTCAATGCTCATGCTTCCCTGCTTTTTGGCAAAGCGTGGTGGCATCTTGGAAGTGACTGTCCTGTTTTTCACTGGTACCTAAGATGGTTAAAAGGAAAAACTTCAAGGTTCACTGTGTAAAAATGGCAAGCAACTAAATGCAATGAACACTTCTGTGCAAACATAATGTAACATAACCTAGAAAATACTGGCAGCCTCCGGTGTTACCCCTCAGCTTCCTCGTACATGCACCTGAGTTATAAATGTGAAAATCCTAGATCACTTCCTTGAGTTATCGCTGAGATTTTAACTGAATAATGAGTTAATTACTTAAAGTGTAATTAAGGGATCAGTGCAGCCACCTTCCCAGAGATCAGTGTCCAGGTGTCCATTTAACAAGGTATCACCTGTGTAATACAACCATCATATGGAAGAAAACATGCACCAAAAACTGACAGCATGGCAGCCAACAGAGTGTCTTAGATAAAACTGCTGAAACAAATGAGCACGCTGCAGCAAGCTGGAAAGACTTTGCCAATGCAGGAGCAGCTTGGATTCAAATAGTATTATCAGAAGGTCAATGCTGTATCACTTAACAATTAAGTAAGCTTGCCAGCTTGCTCCAACTCCAACAATGCATGAATGTGACGATTAGCTTGTAGAATTTATCGGTCAAGTTATTTGAAAGCAGGAGGCGAGCCAATTGAATTGCTCATGTAAACCCCGCTAAGACTGTATTATACCATTGTAGGTAGATAAGGTCACATCAGTCAGCTACCCCCGGTGACCAGTCGCTTGGGGAAAAAGGTGTATTTCTGAATGGGCTATAAAGTAGCTTTAACTGGCTGCTGCCAGGTAAGTTATGTGGCAAAATCAAAATCAGCTTGCCCAAAAACCTCCTTGTGAATTCACAGGGAGATTGCCATGGTCAGCAGTATTTTGCATAGTAAACACTGACTTTCCTGAAAACACCTGCCAACTGCTCACTGATTGGTGACTGAGGACTAAAGAGCATTAAGAACCAACCATTGCAGGACTCATAGAGGGAGCAATAAGACGCTTTACTGCAGTTCACATAATGGCCAACAGTGTCATAACAACGACTTTCAGAATTAAACACATTTTAGAGGACCATTTTTACTATTTAAAAAAACAAAACAAACAATGCTAATAATAATTTTTTAGTATTTAGTATTTAAACTTACAGCTGCCCCTTGTTCTTTCCTCCTCCTCTCATCTTCCTGCGGGCGTCTTTGCTTTTTGGACAAGGCATCCTGGTATCCATCTGGATTTGAACCTGGTCCCCCTGCATCTCCTTCAACTACAAAACAAAGTTTTAGTCAGAGGAAAATTCACAAGTGCTCAAGTAAAAACTGCAATGCTGAATCATATCTGTACCTGTGTAAAATGCGCCATTAATACATTTTACCCTGAACTAAATTATCCAACCTAAAAATGTACAGCTGCTACAGACTTTCTCCCAACAGTTTAAAACTTAAAACACGAGACCTTTCAATTGATTCTACTATTTAAAAATAAATTAATGGTATTCTCACTACCAAAATCATTAAAAAAAAATTTAAAAAATCATAGTTATTCTGTTGTCTGAAAACAGAAAAGGAAAAATACTGGTGGCTGTAGAGTGCTATCCTTTAGCCTCTTATTAGATGCATCTATGGTATGAATTTGAAATTCCTAGGTGCTTTTCACAAGATCTGACCTCTGACCTTGACTTCAAGGTCACCAAGACTATTTTTAAGAGATGCACCTATGGGATGAATTTCAAAATCTTCTGTTTCCTTGTTCTCAAAGGAACATCAGCGAAAGGAACAGACGTCAACAGCAAACAGGAAGCCAGCTGGGTTTAGCTTGAACTTAAGTTGGATAAAAAAAAATAGCCCACACCAGAACTTCTTTATTGCTAGCAAATCTGTTTCCACCACCCATGGTTATCCCTCAGCATTAAATTTTCCACATAGCTTTGGCCTGTGGGCATGACATCAAAGTTAATCATCATGTTAGCCACATTAGCTGGGTTGCGTGCTAACAGGATTGTCCTACTGCTGTGGGGACACTGCCACAAAAAGTTATTTACTGGCTTTTCAGCTTGTCAGGGGACAAGAGCACATCAGAGTATTATCTGTAGGCCTCACAGCTCTAATACATTATCCGAGTGTTTATTTCTCTGTTAAAGCCAACAAACTATAATAACAGACATGAACTTTACCTTGCAAAACACAGGAGTTGCTTTTCTGCAGCTGCGCAACTTAATTTTTCACAAGTTAATTTGATTCCAAACATGTTAAGAAAAACAAAATCACATGACACGAAGGATGTTTCAATTTGATTAGAGGAATGAATGAAAGCAAATACATGTTTTTACAGTATTTTTAAACACGTTGAATATAAAAATCTCACAACACTAAAACTACATGATTGCCAACATTTCATTTCCATGAGTGTGCATTTCTTATTGGTTCATTAAAGATGTGAAAGAAAGTTGGACTCACTTGGGTAGCTGCTGAGCTCATATGGGGACAGCGGTTCAGTGATGTCTGTTTTGACAGGTCCTGGCTTTAGCTCCTTGTCTAATTTCTTCCCAGCGGGCTCAATGGGCTCCCTCTCTTCTGGCAGCTGCTCTATGCTGTACACACAGCCTGACTCATCCGGACTCCTGCTGTAAACAGGGAGTAGAAAAAGTGCTTAAATTGGGTATGTGTGTTTTTTCAAAATAAACCAAATTTTGTAACTGAAAATGGTGTCCTTTTAATCACAATTACAGTCATCATCATACAAATAACAAAGGACAATGTTGTTGGTTTCTAAGCAGCTATATAACAGACTACTGGTCAGTAAGTTATTCACCTCACCTTTTACAAGAAGTGCCTCCATTCTGCCAGCTGTCACTCCTGTTCAATGAGGAGGTGGGGGGATTATCAGGTGCACGCACCATCTTGCTTGCGTCCAGCAGTGATGGTTCTCCTTTCCTGTTCTGCCGCTCCACCAATGGTCTTTGACTAGAGAAGCTTCTCTTGGAAAGCTCCCTCTTCTCACTGGAGCCTGGCTCCTGGCCAGAGTCTGAGGGAATATCGCCATGGCCCTGTGTAGCAATGGCTCCACTTCCACTCCGTTTCTCTCTCCAGTCTCCAAAGTCGCTGTTGTCTGAACCTGTCTCCCATTCCTCTGTCTGGCCATGCTGGCTAGAGCGTCCAGAGTAGTGGCCACTGGGCCAGTTATCATCCCCAGTGCTTTTAGAGCGACCTGGCCAGGGATTTGCAAAGTCTCCGTTTATGTACTCGTCACTTGTCCACTGATTTGAGCCAGGTTCGCGCTCTTGTCGTAGACGACGGAAGCGCGGAGGCTTGTCTTGACGTGGAGGACGCCTTCTCCTTAAAATCTGTCTGTCAGGGTTCTCACTGTCAAAGTAGTAATCTCCTTCACGCTCCTCTGTTCCATTTTCCATGAAGGAGCCAGTAAATTTAGGCGTGTACTTGAGAGCGTCACGCTCAACTGGGGGTCTGCGGGAGTAAGCAGTCTCTGCTCCAGGACCATAGCCATTTTCTTGCATCGAGCCACTACTGCTGCTGCTAAACTGAGGCCCACGGCCCCTCCATGTAGAAATATCTCTAGATCCTCCAAAGCTTCGACTGTAACTACCAGTGGTGTTCAGTCGTGGAGGCAGCACCCGATTTCCAAAGCCTCTGGTGAGCTTGGTCTTTTCTCTGGAATCTGAGGCAGTCTGATCATCTGTGTACACCTTGTTGGATCTCCAAGAGTCTCTATCAGCTTTACGGACTTCCCCAGACTCTGCATAGCCTTCTCCGTTTTCAGATCCTTTCTGGCGACGCCTCTTGGGAAGTTCCTCATACTCTGAGGCTTCACTCAATGTTTCACTGACATTTCGCCTACGGGGTTTGCCCCTCTGAAACTCCTCGACCTTGATTAGATCCCTGGGTGGTGCTCGACCTCTGCCTGCTCGCTGAGTGCTGCTGCCACTGCTGTTGTTATTGTTGTTATAAACACCTCTGAGATTATCTCCACCGCGGCCACCACGGGTTCCACCTCTGGAGTTAAATTCCCGGAAGCTTCGACTGCGGCCTCTACCCGTCCCCCTCACTGCACCAAAGGCCTGTTCTTCATCAATGAAGATCCAGTTATTGCGCCGTGGTGCCTGGGGTTCTCGGTTCTCCTGACTATCTCTAAGTGACTGGCTTTTAGCACCGCTCCAAGTGTTCTCCTTGGGAGAGTCATCGCTGTGGGTGCTCAGAAGTCTGTCCATTTTACTTGGAGCTGGAGACTGGCGCTGCCTCTCTTCAGGTTGTTTTTCAACCACAGGTGATGCGGAACGCCTGTTGTTGGCAGGCTGGTTGTCTTTCTTCAAATCATAAACGTTAGTAAGGACTTCTTTCTCCAGGCGGTAGGGGACAGGCTTCTCCTCAGGCTCAGGTTTAGGCTTTTCATTCTCCTTGTCTTCCACTTTGAGAGCCTTAAGAACTGGTTTCTTGATGGGCCCGGTTCTGCGTGTCAAGGTGCGTCCACTAGCCTCAGATGGCTGGTTGACACTACTTGAACTGGAACTGGCTTCAGACCACTGGTTTTGGGCACTGTTAAACCCTCCATCTTGTTTCTGGCTACCATCTCTTTTCCAGTTGTCTGTGGAGCCATCTAAGGCCTCGTCGTGAGATTCAAGGCCATCTTTCAGATGCTTGTCTCTCGACTCTTGCTTTGGGTATTCACTATCTGAATAATTCTGAGAGAGGTTCTGAGCGGTGGTGAGCAAGCCTTGGTCACGTTGTTCTCTGTCTGAACCTCGGCTCTGATAACTGTGATGCGGGAGATCATCTTGAGTGTGGGCCAAACAATCACTGGCTCTCTCTTCATAGTCCTGTTGGGAAGAGGACATATCACCTCTGTGGATACAAGGAGACATAAAAAAAAAAGTTAGGAATGACAAAACCAGACTGGGGCCCATTAACAGAGCCTCTTGCCCATAACAACATAGATCCCATTAAAAAGGTGGACTTTACAGTGTTGCTAAGAAAATCCTCTCTATACACTTAAAAATAATGTCAACATATCGTTTAATTCAGTAATCACTCAATGCAGAAGACTTAAAGGAATTATTGGAGTGCTCAGTTTTACAGATTAAAACAAAAGAGGGCCTCATGCCTTAATTTAAGGACTGCAGAATTCTAACACAATAAACGTACCTGTCATCAGGATGTCCGCCTTCTGAGCTTTCACGCTGTCTCTGGTAAGGTGGAGTAAAGCTACGCAAGGGGTAGCCATCTTGATTCCACACTGGGTAAGGCTCAGTGGAAGGCGCTCGTCTCTCCTGAGGCAAGTTTGGATGGCATCCCTCATCAGAACCGGGACTGTTCAAGTGATCTTGGTGCACCATAGGTTTTACCATTCCTGCTGAAAATCAATCATATGTCAAACATGATTTCAGGTGTGTCTGTCCTTCCATTATATATCTAAACAAATGTGTGTGGTAAAACAACCTGTTTTTTTAAATTTAATACATCTAAGTATATACAGATGTAGTACTTACCAGGGTAGTAGTCAACAGGAGACCGTCCCTGGGTCATGCGAGGATCCATGAAAGGTGGCATCATCATCCAGCGCGGGTCAAAACCAAGGACATGTGGAGGGTAGTAGCCCCGCTGAGTGTGGCTTGACCCTGATGGATTAGGGTGACCCGACTGCTGCCAATGCTGCATCTTGAACACTTGTTCCTTTCAAATCCACACAATAGACATTCAATAAATGGTGGGCAAAATCGACAGTGCCTATTCTGTGTAAAATGAGACCAAGTAATTGGAGACATTTCCAGTTTAAGCTAACAAAGCCAGCAGGATATTGTTCACCATTTTAGCATTCAAACTGAAATAAAAAAAATCAATGTACATTTATTTTCTCATATTTTAGAATGAACCAAGAAGATCCTGAAGATTCTATTCTCAAGGAATTAAGACCTAAAGTTCAAAATGTCCTAGTTTCACTTCTCTAGCACAACCCCAACACGGTCAGTATCAAAGTGGCTGTTCTTTATGAAGGTGACCAGTTCCACAAAATGTACTTGCCTGGGCTGCCCAGGTGTATTAGCGGCCTAATGCAGCATAATAAGGTCTGCAAGCAAGCAGTCTTTAAGAGATCCAGAATGCAGTAACACTGGAAGTTCCAGATGGCTAATTTGTGCCTCTGTAAAGCTGCAGGGAGTTTATGGTTTTCACCCAAATATACACCAAAGGCTATTGTCACACATTTGTTATATTATTTATAGATGTTTTAGTGCAGCTCGTCTCTACAACCAAGGTGGACAGTGCAATGTTAACATGACCATGGGCCATATTATTAAGAAATACACCACAGTGCAATGAAACCAGAGTTCTCCTTAATTTAGAGTTGAAGTTATTGGCATCAGCTGGTTCTCACCTGCTGCTGGTGGTGTTGTGGTTGCTTTTGAAAGCGGGGTGGCACTGGTTTGGATGGCTGACGCCCGCTGTAGTCTCCTGATGGTGAGGAGGGCTCTGGGCCATCGTCTTCACTGCCACGGTAGGTAGAGAAGCCAGACTCTTCACGGTAACTATGGCCAGGGGAGTTGTCTGAGGGACACTCACTTCCATCTGCAAATCATGATAATACACATTTGTAATTTCTTATTTGTACATTTTTAAAATTATATTTTACATAAAATAAGAAGGACCAAGGAGTCTACTTGCACATGCATCTTTTTCTCTGTTTTACCTTTTGTGCTGTAGTGCCAGTTATCATGGTGGCCTCGACTCTGTTCCCTACTTGGGGACAGTGGAACTTCTTTTTCCTCTACCTCCTTCTGGCCGTCATCCGTCCTTGATGTCTGCCTTTCAGTCTTCCCAAACTTTTCATCCAGTTTTTTAAGTTTTTCAGCACATGCTGCCAGACGTTCCTCACGAGCACGCCTCTCTTCCTCCTCCCG
The DNA here is from genome assembly GCA_015052645.1 of Benitochromis conjunctus. Lineage (NCBI taxonomy): Eukaryota > Metazoa > Chordata > Actinopteri > Cichliformes > Cichlidae > Benitochromis > Benitochromis conjunctus. The sequence goes on along the minus strand of VOQK01010073.1, from coordinate 22,018 downwards.
CCGTCTTCGGGCTCTCTCAACAGCCTCAGACAGCTCAGGCGACACATACTTGGCCCTAGCTGGTGCCTGAGACTGCCGCTGGTGATCATCCTGGTCAGCAGGTGGCTCTCCTTGGTTTCTTTGTTGGACCTCAAGGAGTTAAGGAGGGAGAACTTGAGTGATGAAGATTATCCCTCACTATTCCAGGCCATTAAAAATTAATATTAACTTCTTTTCTTTCTTTTTTTAAGGAGTTTATTTCACTCTAAATTTATTTTGGGGGGAAAAAAAGACTAGCAACTATTTCTCGCAGATTACACTCAAACTCACTGTTACCTGTAGGTCAAAGGACACTTGTCCTAATTCTTAAATTGCATATCCTATAGTATCTCTTGCTAAAATAACCAGTCACACTGGGAAAAAAATAAAAGCTTCATTTTTATTGTAAGACAGAATTTAATATTGTGGTATTAATAGCCATCTTTATTTTATTTTAGATAAGTGGTTTGACAGATTTTCTACAATAAATTGCAACTAACAAATACCAAAAAGACTTGGCAAGTGAAAAGTGCTCAGACATATCACTATGGTTACCGCAAGGTCATATCTTCTAATCCACTATGACAGACTCACTGCAGGGTATGTAAAGGCAGACAACCATTCATAAGCTCTATAGTGGTGTCTCTGTAATGTTCTACAGTCACAAAGGAATTAAAGAAAACGGTGTGTTTTAACTGTGATCATCATAATAATTTAATCTTAGATAAGTAATCTCCAAAGATGGCTGAAATGGAAAAACACTGGCCTGTGCATAGTTACCTGGGTGTCTGTGGAGAGATATTTGCTGTTGGTCTTCCTGGGAGGCTCGTGGTGGTGATGCTGGTAAGAGTAAGTGTCCTCTGGACCCTCTTGTGGGTAAGATGCCTCTCCCGAGCTAAGGGAGGAATGGCAGTCCCGCTGGTTCTCTCTCTCCCTCTCCCAGTCAGCCCTATAAAGAAAATTAAAGCCAGAAACAGTTTTAAATAAAGACAAAATTAGACTGTTTAGAGTAATAAACAGCCTTTAGGGACACGCTCTCACCAGATCTTGTTTTTGTCACTGGAAGAGTGTTCTTCTTCATCATCACTAAATTTGAGCTTCTCACTATAATCAACCTCCTCATGAAGTCCTGTGGGCAGGGAAAAAACAAAACAGTCAGTCACAGTGGTGAATCAGGGTGAGGTTTAAACTATACTGTCCTGGCTGTATTTATAGAGTGAAGTAATGTTAGCTGTGAGGTTGAGCAGACAAACAGTTTGTTCTCCTGGGTCATGTTTTTATTGTGAAGAACAGTCACCCTGTTCTTTTGAGTCACAGTTTAAAGAAACTCTTTTCCCCCATTTATCTGTCAGACTGTGGTGAATAAGTCACTTGATTTGCTCCAAACAGGTAGGCCGACATCCCATTTATTTAACAACAGTCAACCAGAAAACTCTTATTAAAAATCCACAGTTGGAACTGGACCTCACCAACAACTGCCAAATTATACTGAGTTGGTATTTGGTTTTCATAGTACATACAAAACCCATCTGATTGTATCCTCTTTCCCTTTGCTTTGAGAAATATATGCATGACCTATGGCCAAGCACAAAAGGCCCCAACAATGAATACTAACAAGTGATAAATACAGCATTTCACACACATAAAAATATAACAGTGAAAGATATTCACAAGCTATAGAAGAAACTTACAGTGAGAAAGTGTCTTGGGACCATTAAACATGTCTAAGATATACTGACCAGCCCATCCATCTTCACAGTCATTGTCAAGCTCATCCAGATCCTTCAAATCCTCTGGATTAATAATGGCTGGGCGAAGTGGTCTGTCAGTAGGTCTACGTATAGGCTGTGAAGAAAGTCGAGGTGCAGCACGGACAAAGCGATTCTCTCTCCTTACGTCACCACTGCAATGAGATTGTGGCAAATTAACAACTGCCATGTATCCCAGATCTGTATGTCACACTGCTGAAAAATGGAGAACTACTCGGATATTTAAAATGAACTTACTTTACAAGCTCGGGTTTGGCATAGCTCTGCCTAAAAGTAGGTTTGCTGTCAAAACGGGCGGGGGCTGCTACGGTGGTGGGAACATGGTCTGTACCCGTAGCTTCACGTGTCTCTTTAGAGCACATCTGAAAACAGCAGCACCACACAGGACGATCATATCAGGCATGCAAATGCCAAACACTCCGTTTTAGATTGTATCTAAAAGCAGGCCATGTTGTTTTCTTCCACACAATGACCTGTAACGTTATGAGTCATACAGTACTTACAAAGGCAGGCAACATGTCATGGTAGACAGCAGTTGAAGTGTGATGAAGCTGATACTGCAGTGCAGTAGGGACGGCTGTTCTGCGGACAGACTGGGCAGGTCGCAGGGAAGGCTCCTTGGGGTCAGGGCCTGGTGACGGAGCCGTCACCGTACTAGATGAGGGGGTGACTGTGGCGGAGGAGGGGTGAGACGAAGCTGGAGGGGTGCCAGTCTCAGCCAGGGCAGTAGCCTTACCCTCAGGATCTGCTGGCAGGCTGAGGGTTAGGGATGAGGGCTGAAGGTTCCTGCCACCACCTTCCCTCCAGCTTGTCACATCTAGAAGTAAAAAAATAAGAGGAAAAAATGAGAGGGCCAGACCAATCTAAACTGATCAAATGTCAAACTCCCCACAGAATTACGAACTGCACTGAACTTCAAATAGCAATAGGTAACAGTTTTCATTGAAAACAGGTGATGACTATAATTTAAAAACATCCACTGACCATGTTGTTTCATCTCATCTCAATGTGGTAACTTCAAGAATTACATAAACAGTCAGTCAATACTTTTATTTTATCAGAAATATTTAATTGAGTTCCCAGCCTGCATAGACAAATCGTGGCCAAATGTGAGGGTGGGTGGTCTGAGCCAGTAGTCATTAGTAAGAAAGTTGTCCTAAATTTCTGCTCTGAAATACAACTTTCTTGGAAACTAGTAAATGACACCAAGAAGCATGTGATGCAGGTTATAGTAACTCTGAATAAACTGCCCTCTTTCCTTTATATCTTAAATAAAATAATATCTGCCAGTTTAATACTTTGCCTTCCAGGAGGCGTTACCTTATCTATGAGACTGCCAATTTCTAAAGAAGGTGAAGCAAGAACAGAACTTACTCTGGGGGCGGAGGCTTGGTCCGGGCCCATACGACGGATCGAAGCCGCTTCTTTCCTTGCCAGCCCTGTCCTGTTCTCCAGCTGCCTTCAGTGTGGGAAATTCCTCGTGAGAGAAGGGCTGAAGTCGGTTTGAGGCCCTTGAACCTAGTCATTGAAAGACACGGCATAAAGAGAGATGCTTGTCTGAGCTGAGCAAACAGAAAACCATTTTCTCAACTGGGGTTTGCAATCTGAACAGCATACAGAACACCGATTGTGTGACATTTCATTTTAAACATACTTTATTCTGAATTAATGAATGACTCACCATCTTGCTCTACTGCCTTTCCATTTAGCTGGGCCCATTGCTTTGGTCCACTTGTGTTTGTGTTCTGTGAAAATTAAGAAACCAAAGTCACCACCCCACAGACATAATGGAGTTTCTCTGACCTTCGAGGAACAAATGAGAAATTATCCTAAATATTAACAACCTCTCCTTTTCAACTTGGGAGTGTGAGCTTTCCTGCATAAAGAAGGTATAATTCTTTGCTTTTCTGCCATTATTAGTCTTCATTAGAATATCTACTAGACAATCATTTGTATATGAGTAGCTCTCAATTAGCAAATAACTGAAAAAACTTAAACACAATCAATGTGTTAATGAAAATCTGCAAGAAATATATGACTGAAGCAGATTTATAACCATATGTGTACCCATACACACCTCCTGGTTGGCTACCGGTGAGGACTTCTGAAGATTGGAGACAGATTTCTGCAAAGCCAGCGGCGGCTGCAACTCCGGCAGCTGTGGTGTTGATGCAACAGAACTACGAAAAATGAAAAGACAACGGTGAACATTCAACCCTCAAAAGCCTCTAAACTGCCTCTGTTTCTTCCTGGTGAACAGCTGACTTCTATCAAGATCAAAGCTTTAACTTATTTTATCCTGACACTGATCCCTGAAAAATACGTGAGCATGTCATTGTTGATATTTCAGGAAGGACATTTCCATTTCAGCCACTGTAATCAACTAAAAAGGCTGTCTGACTCCCAGGGCAATGCTACTATGTGAAAATATAAAAAATTATAGCACAATTAATTTACTCGACTGACAATTTTTATTTTAATCAGAGAGAGCTGGTCTGTAAACGCGTCTTACTTCTTTTGATCGGGTTGTTCCTGCTTGTTCGCCCATCCTGTACCGTCTTTGGGCACTATAATCACGTTGGGATCGTTTCCTTTGTTTTCAGACTTCAAGCTCGGCAGATGAGCTGGTGGGGGCATACGCCGGGCTGTGGCCACTTTACCAAGACTCTGCAAGCCATGTCGCGGAACTACTGGGAGACAAAACATGTAGATAAAGAAGTGGGACCAACATTAGTAAAGGTGCTTAAACTAGATAACAGATGAAGAAAAAGTAACAAGTGGAGAAACAAAATGAGCCTTACCTGTGTTTTTCTGAGTTTCTATTGATTTTCCCTTGTACTTATCAAATAGGCTGAGTGAGGAATACTTGCTTTTCCCATCCTTGGACTTGGTTATTTGCCCCAAACGATCGGACATTGCGATGTAATGTCATCTAGTATGGAAATTTTTCTTTGCGCCTCTTCCCAGTGCCTTCTGATTCTAAAAAGAGGAAAAGAAATAGCCACCTTAGTACAGAAGTCAACCAAAGAAAAAAAAACACACCTCAGGAATAAACAATGTTAATTCATCATCTTTGTAAATATTCAATATTCAGTGTTAATATGCTAATATCGACCAAACAAGAAACCATAAAACGCAGCATACTGTAACTGAGATATTGTACATGTAATACTGGTTTACAAAATACCTATGTAAATAAAAAGATAAATGTTAACAGGACTAATACACATGAGTAAACAATATACAAGTTAATATGATATAAATATTATTAATATAAGTTAATACACTCCAAGTAAGCCAATATGGCATGTAAGCAAAATGTGAAACCAAAACAGCCCTTAAGTGGCTTGGAAACAATTTTACAAGCCTCTGAAACTGCATTATCTCCAGAGGAGATTCCCTCATGTGAGCTCACATCCTCTCTGGATGGGTGCACTGTCATCTTGAAGGACAGCTCCCTACAGAAATGCTTCATCAACCATTAATTTACACTGACCATTCTCACTTAGGGAAGAAGAAATCCAAACCATGGCAACAAAATGCCTCCAACATCATAATGAAACAAGGTCACCAGATTCCCTCAGTGTGGTTGCCAGGAGTCAGGGTTTTATTTTAATGTGTCTATATGCCACATATAATGCAGTTTCAAAACCTAAAACCTACCAAGAACCAAAAGACCAACAAATTTAGGTGAATTTTGTTTTCAATATATCAATAAATGAGACCAAGAAAGTATTCCATAATACCCATATGGTGATCTGTGTTAACCAACATGAAACAGCTACAAATACATTTTGTATAGTTTTTTATAAATAAAATTATTTTGAAACCACGTCTGCTATTCTTTCTTAGAAGCAAATATCCTGGTACATTACCATCTGTTGTGGATATTCACTTCAGCTTAATTTTTGTTTTTCCCCTCTAGCTGATCTCAGAACATTGTCAGCAATGCGTCTGAGACAGGGACAACAATAGTTATTTACTGAAATTGTTGTACAAATAAATTTAACATCACTTCAGAAGCAATGCAGTAGACAGGCTCTAAAAGCCATGAAAAAAAATTGTTCACTGCAAATTTCAATCCAATATATATATTGTAATGTCAAATTTAAAGACGCTCCCTTCAGACATCACACGTGTTACAAAGAACAAGTCTTTGGGTGAAAGGAAATATTTGTACACCTGTCCTATTGGGATCATTTTCTTAAGATATTATCTCAATTCATTATTATTTAAGTGGTTTATCACATATACTTGAACCACAATACAGCCATCTATTGTGAAAAGCCATCAATTGTGAAAAGCCATCAATTGTGAAAGACCAGGAGGAGACAAATCTCTGGGTAGTAGCTGCATATGTGGATCCATCTGCTGTGGTGACCCCTTGTGAATAAGGGAACTGCTGAAAGAAGCTTCTATGTGAATCATAAACCACGGTAATACATGAAAATCCATGTGTGTAGTTTTTACCGTGATATACTAAATTTCTTCTGAAGCAATCCAAATCTGCTTTGTAACTCATCATGTTGTTTCACATGACTTTACTCATTTTTTTCCTGGTGAATTTCTACACATTTTTTAAATTGCCATTTAATTATCTGCTCTATAGCAGGAAAATGTGTTGAGGATATAGTTTAAACGTATTGGTTTTTATTACCACCGTTCATTTTAAAGCTGAGTTTTTAAAACCTTATGATGTAACTACAGCCCAGCCCATGCAGCAGTACATTAATGACCAACCTCGTATTGTGGATGGATTATCTCAGTTGTTCTCCTGACTGAAGTTTGGTCCGTTCACAGGATCCTGCCATACGTTTGCATTTGTCCCTAACCATCGGGAACCCTCATGTTAACTTTTATTGAGTGGAAAAAGGTTAGCGTTCATCCTCCAGCTTCACTGTGTTTATAATATGCTAACCATAGCTGTGTAGCTAACCACGACGTAGCACATCACTATATACCAGCTAGCCCAACTTCAGTAACCCTACAAACGTCACTACGGTTTAGTTTTCTGTCTTCATTTATGTTGGAAGTGATAGCAGAGCTGTACGTTTAAATTTTTCAGATATCTCACAATCACAACATGGTATATTATGTTTAGGTGGAAACTAGCAAACTAACTCCCTGCTAACGCCATTAAATTTCATAAACACTGTTTTCATGGATGCCTGGATGTTAAACTTAATCGTTACACCTGGTAGAGCAGACACTCTGATCATTTTATTAAAGATGAAAGAATTTAGACAGTTTGTAACTCTCAGTGATGCCACAGTGTTTGTTTAACTTTGGAACCTGAAGCAGAGTTTGGACCTGGACATCAGACTTAAAGACCGGATTTTCTCCTACCATTTCAAGAAACACTGGTCGGAAAGAAAAAAAAAACTCGAACCTGACAGAGATTATTAAACACATCCATATTTGTTTAATAGGGGTGTGTGTGTGTGGGGGGGGTTAATGCACTTCTTTAGGCTTACATTGCCACTTTATCACAGTAAGGGTCTAACATGAATGATGGCAGCAGATTTAAATATAGGCATGAAGTTAAACCAGCAACCTGTACAGGGTGTACCAGGCCTTTCACTCAATGACAGCTGGGATGGGCTCAACCACTATCCCCACAACCCCTGAATTGGACCAGCAGCTAAGAAAATGTATGGATTTTTATGACTAATAGGAAATAGTTTACACTGAAAACAGTAAGCCAGTATGTGTATTACAGTCAAGAACCTTGCTTTTGGTATGCAACATCCTGGCTTTTTAAAAAATATTTCAATACATAAAAATACATATTGAACTGAGTCCCAATAAAATGTCAGTAGCAGTTGTCTTGACACCTAATTATAATTTCTGGTATTGCTAAATATCTCTATGGGTAACAGAAAAAACGTTTTATGCAATCTGACCTGTGAAAAATAATCTGACATGTTAAATTCAAATCAAACTCTAGCATGTTCATATTGACAGGAAGCAAGTGTCATAATGTTGCAATGCCAAGAATTCCTTCTCTTTCCTGGCTAGTTCAAACTCCATTTCCAACTATTCTTTATTCAGTGTTAACCTGTTCTGAACAAATGAAGGAGGTTTGCAGACACCATTTTAATTTACAGGATATTTTAGTGAGAAATATCAAGTTAAACTTACAGAAGCCATAGCATGAACAAAACTAGAGATGGCTACTCAATCCCACATGTAAACAAATAATATTATGGTGACTTACTTATTCAGTGTGATTAAGCAATACACAACCTTGGTAACACAGTTACAAACGTCTCTTTTCTCTTCATTTAGGTTTCATTTAAATGTTTTTAAAGTGTTAAAATTATTGTTGTTGTGCTTGGTCAAGCGTGTTTTTTGTATAATGGGTACATGAGAAGATTTTTCAGTGTCTTGGATAACA
>VOQK01010066.1:7652-32008 GCA_015052645.1 Benitochromis conjunctus | reverse complement strand
GCGCGCAGTGGCACGCGTCCGGAGATGAGCTTGATCCGTTTCCAGTTGTTGCCTGTACCACAAAGTGAAGTCTCCTGCTCAATTCACGTCTGTTAAAAACTGCCCACGCTGTCCACACACCCTCGATTTGGCCCAATCAGGGCGCTGAAGTGGACCACAGGCTCGTAATAGCGTGTGCGTCACCGCTGCCTACTGACGCTGCATTCAGGCCGTATGGGAAAAATAACCCCTGGAGAGCGTAGGCACAAAAACCTAGCGACCTTTCTGCTGTGATCATTGGCATTTTAACAGCCGCAGGCACTTTCAGCAAAAGTGTCACTCGTGGCACGTGCACTTGCTTCTTTCTGTAGCCTTTTCACAGGAATTCCCGAGTCCTCAGCGAGTCAGTGCACATCGGCAGTTTGCAAACTTCTTTTGGCATGCCTCGCTTTGAAAGCAGAAACAGCTTCATTCACCATTCACCACATAAAAAAAAATCAGTCGTTAAGAATTAAAAAAATGATCAAAGTTGAATAAAGCGAAATATTTAGGTAAATACAATAGCATCAACAAAGTAAAAACAATTGTTTCACTTAGTTTCACTGTCTACACTCCATTTGCATTGGCTCTATGTGGAGCCCAATGGGGCCTGTCATACAATTTCAGAAACATAAGTTTACCCAACAACAGAGAAATCACCAGCTGATGTACACCTAGAAATGTAAATTGATTTCATTTATTTATTTTACTTCCAAAATAAATGCAGTTGATGCTAATATTGCAACTCAAGAGCTGCTTCACATGTTTTGTGACATTTTTTTCCTTTTCATATAACTGTGCATCCTAGTATTTACCTAAAGTTACTTGCTGAATGGTGGAGAGACGAGGACCTCTATCGCACAATGCATATGTAATATTTTACTTGAATGCAACACAAAACACCAAGCATTGGTACAGAGAGCCAGAACATTCAGCGGTTTGACAAACCAAATGAATGACACGACTTAAAATGTTGTGCACAAGGTTAAAGATAATCGTATGCTGTGATCAGACAGTGGCCAGCTGCAGTATATTTTCAAAACCCAGCTGTAAATTTGACTGAAAAATCTCACAGCAGCCTTTAGTCCAATCACTTTGTCATTAGCAGGTTAGGTTTACTAGTTGTTACCCAATTACAAAGGTTAACATACTATTCTCTAAGTAATGTCTTTCCATCCATAATGTCTACAATGCTGATTTGAGCTATTTTTACATTTTGGGGATGTGACAGTGATGCTACACATCACCCTCCAAGCACTTGTCAGCTACAACTTGACTGCTCTTGCTATGCACACTTGTATATCTACATGCATGCATGCAGAGCAGTGATTGTGCGTGGATGAGAGACGTCTAAGAGACCACTGTGGTCTGGTTCACGTGGCAGCTAAAGCCGTTATTTTTACTTTTTAACTGTGTTTTGTTTTCGGTGTATTAAGAATATTTTTCATGTTTACATTGCACAAAGGCATTGTCTTCTTGCGGTGACAGCGTCCAGAAAAGAGACAAGTGTGCTTTGACAGCCGTAACGTTCATTCATTTTGACTGCTGTACTGTAAACATACAGAAAGCGGACATGTGTTCTGAGTTGGGACCCCTGGGGCCCTGGCAAGTGACCGACCAATGAAACCACAACAGAGAGGCCAGGCTGGGGTGTGTGTGCAAGTGTGCGCGCATTTGTGTGTGAATTAGGGGGACGCTTCACTGCGAGGGAGGCTTCTGTGACAGCAATTAATGTTACTAGTTTACAGACTCTTTACAGTGCTTTACGGGAAGCATGTGTGTGTAATTTGGTTACAAGTTCAGGCTTTGTTGTGGAAAACTGCCGGACAATAACTCCTGAGTGACCCCACAGAGGATTCATTCGAAACCTTACGGTATCCCGTGCCGTCAAAACAGTGACTGTAAAAAAACAAAAATGTACACGCAGGTGATATTATTTCTCAACGTGCAACTAGTATCTTTTTTTTCCTTTTAATCTATACATAAAGTGCAGTTTTATGCTGACAAAGCGAGGTTTCCCCGAGGGCGTAATACAAGACCATCTCACTGTTTTTCTTTCTTTGTGCTAAGTACAGACATGTGCACGAGTGGTGCCAGTCTTCTCAAATAACTCCCAGCAAGAAAGATAAAAAGCAAACTATTCCTTTAAAACCAAAATATATGCTAATAAAACTGTTATATAACAGTTTTTAATACTGAGTTAGCCATTTGTGCAAACCAACCCAACCAGTGAGCCACTGGAACTATGTGATGACATATGACCTCTATATCATTGACATAATTTTACTCTAGCATACCACGTCTTTGCTTGCTACGTTGTCTGAGGGCTGTTAAATAAAGCCACACAAAAAAACTTAATAAAATTATGCTGTTAAAAAAAATCTAAGCAGTAAATCAAAGCGGAATTTTAAGCTTTGCTGTGTAAACAGAACTCAGAAACTCACTCAGAATAGAAAGCGCATGAGAACGCAGGAGTGCTGGGCTGTGAGAAGAAGAAGCTGTGAAATATCACATACCAAAGTCTTCGAGGAACCTGAATATGATATCTTAGTTTCTAAATCTGGCTCAGTTTATGGCCGTGTGCATTTGTGTGTGTGTGTGTGTGTGTGCGTGCATGAGCTGTTGCCTCCTCTCCTTGCATCTCCCAAACCCTGACCACTTTTCAAACCTTACTTTATAAGACCATTCCGAATTTAGCGGGATGACAGTGCAGTTTTTTTCTTTAACCATGAGATCATTAAGGTGTGTTTAGATTAAACCTTTTTTTTTTTTTGTGAGTGTGCAGAAAAATGTGCTGTCTTTCAGCAGCAAGCTGCAAAGCCTCTCTCGGTCTCTTGGTGTGTTAACTCACCTGACTCGTGAAAAGAGAGGTTTTACTGGCCCAGCTCAGCAGGCCAGCTCTGGGCTCTGACTCCAAGTGGTGTGAAAGCACCACATCGCAGACCCTCACTTAACTTGCCTCAAACAATGTGCTATTATAGAGTTTGCTCTGTATGGGTTATATTGCTACAGTGCTGGCAGATTACAAAGTGCCCCGTCTCATTACTGTCCATATAAGCCCACAGGCCTCGCCAGCACAAAGGAGTTATTGAGTGATAAGGGGAAAGAGATGGGCTGTAGCTGCCTGTGAGAGCCCTCACCTTGGCTGCTCCAACCTCGATTAGGTCAGAGGTGATGTCATCATGGCTAGAGACACAGAGGTCGACCTCTCTGATAGGTGGGCATGCTGGGACAAAACGAGAGCAGCTGGGACACAAAGACCCCGTTTAATGAGAGTGAGACATGAGGCCAGAGTGGACTCCGTGGGTGGCACATAGTGTCATAGCTGCTGAAAAGACTGGTGAGCAATTAATCATCTGATTCAAGAATTGGGCAAAGTGCTTATTATGTAAGGTCAGTTTTGACATCATCGTCGAAGCAGAGGAAGTCTTTCTGGGTTACACTTCTGTTTGATTGCACTGATCGCCCAAAATTTCCTTGATCCCATAATATTGGAGGGATGCTATATTTATCGCGGTGGTCAGGTCCAACAATTGTGCAACATAATATGACACACTTACCCCTCATTAGAAATGAAGGGTCCTTTGTGGCAGCCTGACAATCATTAAAACTTCTCCTCTGGCTTGGCTTGTTTACTCTCTGGTAATTACAAGGTGATTGTGTAGCCTGTGACCCATATTCAGAGTCAGGTCAGCCAAGACATGGGGGATAATCGACGATATTCAGAGAAGTGCACGTAGAGAAAGAGTGTTAGAGTGGATAGTCATTTGGTGCTGCCTCATTAGACTGTGTTAGAAGACAAGCTGGCTCACAGTATTCTTGCATTGGAACAATACCTCTTTCCACTGTAAGACTAAAATGCTCGCCCTGGCATGTAAATGTGTTTGAGAGGGCAACCTCATTTATCAATTTATGCATTTACTTATTCACTTGCTGGTAATGTGGAAGCATAGCGACTTAATGTAGTTTCTGAAAGATTTTTCAACCACACAGCTTCTTCTGTGTCACTTGTCACCACATCTCCTGGCAGCACTCCTACCATGGCAGAAAGAAGTGACTAATCGCTGCCCTTTAATAAAAATGTGCACACGAAACAATACACACGCAAACCTACACAAATACACACTTCTTGCGATCCATGATCCTGTGACATATCTTGCTTTGGTACAATGAGATTTTTGCTGTCATTACATCATTATTGAAGCGTCTTTATCTTGAGGTGACTGTTGTTGTTATTTGGCACTATAGAAATAAAATTGAACTGAATGGAATTGAATCACAGAGGCCTTTGTTCAGTGGCTGTAACCTCACTTTGATGGATTTACACTTTTCAGTATGTTTATTGTGTAATTATCATCACATAGTAACACCAGCCTACACGGAGGCCAGCGAAACCTGATGTTAGGCCAACCTGTGAAAAACTAATAAGTTGCATGTCTCCAGCATCACAAAGGCTGGCAAACTAAATTGAATTTGGCCATGCGCTCAGATTTTTGTCACATAAAGGCACTGTGAGGTCTTGAGCACTGGGTGTCAATCCAGGGCTATTAAAAGGCATCGAAATGTGAAGGAACATCTGAATCAATTGAATTCCTTGACACACAAAGGAAAAAACTCGACAAATGGCACCATTTACTTGATCAACTGCTGATCAGCTGAACTGCAGTTGAATAATTTGCAAACAAATGTAAAGATGCATGCATTTCTCCCAGTGCAAATACTCTTAGGGGGTGGGCGTGATGGAGCCTATCTCAGCTGTCTTAGGGGAAGAGGCCGGGTACACCCTGGACAGGTCGCCACTCTGTCGCAGGGCTGACACACAGAGACAGACAATCATTCGCACTCATTGTTAGGTGTATGCTAGGTGTAAAGCAATATTTGTAGCTATAATTTGCAATAATGCTAAAACCAGAATCTACAAATCTAAAAACATATAAAACTAAAATAGCTTAAATACGTATTACTCTTGTTATTGTATTTTTTTATGTAGTACCACCAGGTGTATTAGTATCAGTAATTCCAGTGATAGCAAATAAACCCTCTGTTGTTCCACTTCCAACCACAGCATAAAAGTCCAAAAATCACATTACGTGTACTTCATGCCAGAATAAAGCAAAAAAAAAATTTTTTTTTAGCTAACCTCACGATAAACAGCAGCATAATTTTAGGCTTTTCACCAAAGCCCCCATTTAAGTTGAAAATCAGCAGCCAAAAATGTCTAGAAAAGCTACCTCACTCTTCGTGTGTAGTGCCAAACCTCAAAGTAACAATACAGAATTTTGCCGAATTCTCAGCTCAGTTTTATGTGGTTTTGAAGAATCGCTGGTATATAAGCAGTTACTTTCTGTAGGAGAAGTAGCCACACTTTTATTTGGGTCTTTGATTAGCTTATGTTTCTCAGATACATCTTGGACGCAGCATCGGCGAGCAATAATAACCCTGGTAGGCAGCTCATTAGAAAAGTGTTGTTTGACATGGCTTGATTGGAAAGCATTGTTTCTATTCTGGCGCCTGCATATGCAGAAAGCATTTGACTGTTATTGTGTTCATATAAAAGGCCTATATATGAGTACCTGTCTTTAAGGAAAGCATTGTATTGCTGAGGATGCATTTACCACTTTTTTTTTCATGTTTGGAAAACAAAAACACCAAGTAAGGAACTATTTTCTTATAGTGGTATAAATAAAGCACATGATATATTTAGAATAGTTGAGGTTAATTAGCCAGCTCATGAATTAGTGGTTGGGTCCAGATCAAACCAGCATGTCACAGATGTTTGTGAACCTCAGTGCCATGAGGTTACAATTGTAGGATGTTTTGGGATATTTGTTGTTTACGATGTGTTTTCTACAGTTAGGGGTAATTGATTGCCGTGATGGTGTGTGTTGGAACATGTTGTATTTTTCCATAAGGCCAGAGGCTGAGAGGGGGCTGGGCTGATGCAGCAGATGAAAAGCTTTCTAGGACCGTGTAACCTTCCCAGGAATTCACTAAATTCCAGTTCCTAATTATGACATCCGTAGAGCAGAAGTCCAACAACCCCGCCACCAGCAGCAGCACTACAACACAGATTACGCACAAACATTTGTGCAAATACATGCACACACATGCAAACGTGCACTTATTCTAATTACCACCCTTTTAGCATCCTCACAGAGGAGAGATGGAAAGTGACAGTGTACAAGAAAGGAAAGGATGCAGAGACAAAGGAAGGCAAAGGAAGAGCCATAATAATGAAGTTTGAGCTTACCTGTGTCTTTTTGTAGAAAATATGCCCAACCATGTGGCACTGGTGCCATCTTGGTACTTGTCTGCTGGAACTTGCAAAGTACTGACTGGACCTCAGTGTGTAGTGTACTGTTATTTAAAGCTATTTAAGCCTCAACCTTAAAAGGCATTACCTGTGCCGCTACATAGGTATTTTTAACATACACAATACCCCTGTAGCTAGCGATATGGTGGCAGATCATTACACACCAATTAGCTTAATTTTACCAAATCTCCAGACTGGACTGTTATAAGTTACCTAGTTATTGTTAGTTATTGCAATTGAGAGAATTATGACACGTTTTACATCCGAGTAGTGCCTCAGTGTTTGAACTGAAGAAAAACGTGTACCCAAGAAAGGCTAATTACATGCTAATTCTGTTTCTGCTTTTCTGTATCTCCATGATTTGTTTCCATGACAGTTCTGGAGGTATGTTTGAGAAAAACCTAGCCATGGGTATTTGTTTATACAATGATAACTTATTATATCTGACAGTTTAATGTGCATACCAACCATTTGTATTATTTATATTATTAGCAGCTAGAATATAATCTTAAAAAAACATTTTATATAAATGAATTAGAATTAAACTATACTTTGTTTTAGTCATTCATCATTTAGAAATATAAACTATATTCTCTAATAAAGCAGAGCTGCTGACTGAACTACTGAGCTAAGCTAATATTAGCAGTCAATCCTTGCTACATACAATTCAAATGACAACTACAGTTTTACTTCTATTTTTTTTAACTTGAATTAAGTCTGTAATGTCTGACTATTTTGGCCACATGGTGGTAGTAGCAATAAAGTTTAAACAAAAAGCAAATGATCACTTTTTACCTTGACATGGAGCACTTTTTAGATAACTGCAAAAAAATCTAAAATGTTTGGTTTTCCTTTAAACAATTATTCACATAAATCATGCAAACCAAAGTCCAATATTCACTGTCAGGATTCGCTGCTTGACAGGCAGGAAAATGACCCCAATGCAGGACTCACAAGATAAACTTAAACTCCAGGCAGCTTTATTGCTAAACTAAAGAACACAAAGTACATAAAACAAAATAATTCTGAGAAGGAAGAAGCCAGGAGTCATGAACTAGATTCAAATGAGGGAACATGGATCACACAGCAAAATGGAGATTGCGACGAGGAACAGCAAGAGACTCAGACAGTATATTCACAAAGAGAACAACAAGGGAACAGGCCACAGGTCGGAAGACAGCTAACACTAATGAGACTGAGGAGCTGGGGATGCAAATCTGAACATAATACACATGGATCACAGGCTACCAAAATAAAACAGGAAGTAACAGAACACGGGAGCAGAAACCCAGGCTTGACTATGAAGGTGAACAAATATAGAGACCCAGACTAAGACAGAGATAACGGAAGATAAACACGGAGACATGACCAACACGTAGACCCAGACAAAGATACTTGAGCTTGATGCAGACAGAAGACAAAACAGAGACGAGGCTAGGATGGACGGACACAGAAAAGAACGATCATCTAAAGAGAAATCTACAACTAGAGTCCAAGATGACAAACTCAAAAGCACTACTATCATACACAGGGAACGTGAACATAATTACTATCACAAATCCAAAAGAATAAATCATGAATCCATAAAACTCAAAACTCTGGGTCACCAAGCCAGGGACCATGACACTATCCTTTCGCTCAGCTTTTTGGAGAAAAAGGCTCAGGCTTTTCAATTAGAGACGAGGTCGTTTAAAGTCGTTTGAAGTCGTTTGAAGTCGTTTGAAGTCGTTTGAAGTTTTACTTCAAAGCTTAAAACTGCAAGAGTGCACGATGGACAAAGCTTTTAAAAAATACTGGCTTTATTTCTTAGTTTTTTTTTAAAAAAATGGATACAAGTAAACACTTACTGCCTCCATTGGAATTAAGAGGGTAAGTATCAGCCAGGGACTGCAAAGCAAATGCATTTGATTAATTGATCACCAGCATGTGTCCAGCTCCATAAAAAGCAGAAGTTTGAGCAGTTTGCTGATCTGCAGCATTTAAATGTGTTTTAAAACAATGCTACAATCTTTCCAGGAGTGGACCTCTCAGCAAATTCACCACATGCAATGCGCAGATCAACTACAAAAAGCCCAAGAGCTATATCTCAAACTCTACAGACTTATTCAACGTGTTAACTGTTAAAGTGGATGACAGTGCTATTAGAAAAATGCTGAACAAGTATGGTTGCCAGAAAAAGTAAAATAACATAGCAGCACAACTTAGGTTTGTAGATTTGCATCTCAACAAACCACAAGACTTCTGGATCAGTGTCGTTTGGACAGAAAAGACCAATGTGGAGATGTTTGGCCTTAATGCTCAACATCAACCAAACACAGCGTATCAGGACAAACAAATTGTAGTAACGGTCAAGCATGGTGGAGGTGGGGTGATGATTTGGGCTTGTTTTGCAACCACGTGACTTTTTTCATTGCTATTGAGTCAACCAAATTCCTTTGTATTCCAAAGTGTTCTGAAGTCAAATGTGAGGTCATCTGTCTGACAACTAGAGCTTGGTAATACGTGGATCATGCAATAGAACAATGATCCCAAGTACAGCAGCAACTCTAAAACAGAATGGCTGAGAACGAAAAGTTGAGAAAGAATTGCATGAAAATGTTGCCAGATGACAACCCCGACTGTAATGGTACCGTAAGAGAGCCGTGTACAGATGAATACCTACAAACCTCAATGAACAGAGGCAACACTGAAAATAATTAAGGACCATAATTTCTCTACAATGATATGATGAATGTATAAAGTTATACAGAAAACAATTCAAGTTAATGCTGCCAACGATGGTTCTACAAGCTACTGAATTATAGGGTGCCCTTAGAAAAAGAAACATACGTAATTAAGTTCAACAGAGGTCTTTAAAACAGGACAGCAAAAGAAATGGCCGGGATGGAGCTTCCACGTATAACTGAGATGCTGTCACAGGATAAACTCTACTTCAAAGTCCAACCCTATCAGAAAAATGCAACTGCACCTGGATAGGAGCAAATGTGAAGGCCCTTAATGAGAGCAGTAACAGTCAATCAGACAGTTGGAATGCCAAAACAATAACCTAAAAGATGCCAAAACACAGATGATAAATTGTAGATTTGGCTAATGGCTTTCAGGGGAGATCCCAAGATTTCTAGTCATGTGATCTGTTGTTACTAAAGAAATGTTAATCGACCAACCTAAGGAGGCAAAGTAATCTAGTCTGTCAAAAAAAAGATATTTTCTAGCTCTCAGCTTACTCCAACATTTCTCATTCACTTCAACCAGTGTATGGCTTATTAACAGTGTTGTAGGCTTGGCTCCACGTACAGCCTCTTCATTTCATGTGCCAGAAATGCTTTTGGACACAAATTCGCTGGTGTGAATCGTGGGAGGTATGAACTGAGCATGGGTGTTTCTGTTTGCTCTGTACATTTTGTTCCTTGGGGGAATCTCACTGATTAAGTGCTACTATTTTGACAATATGTCAACTCACAGGGAGCGAAGATGAATTTATGTGCTTGGCAGTTCTGTAAACAGCATTACTGACCAACATGTTTCCAACCTCATTCCAATGCTGTCTGAAAAAAAAAAGGGTCAGAAGACTGCCTATTTTAGTGCTTTTGTCAGACTGTAAAGTTTTAATGAATCACTTAAATTGAGAAATGAGGTTCCACTTTTGAAATAAAATTCTTCAAAATGAATATAAAAAACCGATGAATATGCATGAATTCTCCGTGACCAAAATATACCAGTGCCTAAAATGCATATGTATGTTTCTTTATTTTTAGGATTGAGGCCTTGGCCAGACCTCTCAGTGAGTCGCTGTGGGAATAAAAGGGCCCTTTATTAGTGATGGCACAGAGGAGTCCTTCATGAGGCCCACATGGGCACTTTATAACATCTGACATAAGCATTTGGTAGTGTGATTACCATTGCTTGTGGTTCCATCACTGATGGTTCATGGCTGATAGAGTCCAGTCTTACGTGGTTGGCAGGCAGACTCGCTTTCTCTCTCTTCCAGAGAGACATATGGAGGGAGAAGGAAAGAGACATAATAAACCCAGAACTAAAGGACAGAGAAAGAAAAGAGAAGGCAACTTCTAGATATGCTGGACCAAGATCATACAGAAGTAGTTGGATAAATATCTTAAACGTCTTATAAAAGTTCTGAGCGCCGCTTTTGAATGAAAGAAATCAAGCTACTAATTATTCTAAGCCAGTGCTATATTAGCCTGCATCAGAAGTGTTGGCTGATTTATTACTTGTTATGCAAACCAACTCTAAAATTACTGATAATGGTGTTTACTGATTCCATGCCCTTTTTGGTAGTATGGCAACTTTTTTATTGCCTTTCAAAAAGCACATGGCCATATCACGATGGCTCTCTGGTCTCCCTCTCTCACTCACTGGATATTTTCACTTTTTCAGACCATTCTCTATAAACCCTGGAGATGTCTGTGTGGGAAAATTCCACAGATGAGCAGTGTCTGAAGTACTCAGACCAGCACATCTAGCGCCAACAATCATGCCACATTCAAAGTCACTCGAATCACCTTTCTTCTGTATTCTGATGCTCGCAAAAGGTCATCTTGACCATGTCTACATCCCTAAATGTACTGAGTTGCTGCCATATGATTGGCTGACTAGATATTTATGCTAACAAGGAGTTGAACGGATGTACCAAGGCATACAAAAGAGCATCTCTGAATGCACAACATGTTGAACCCCGAAGCAGATGAACTGCAGCAGCGTGAGATCACAGTGTGTGCCGCTCCTGTCAGCTAAGAACAGGAAACTGAGGGTAGGTCTGCTGAATCTTGATTCCTACTGCAAATTTGCTACGGTCAAAATTTTGCATTAGTACCAGCTGAGTATTTTTTAGATGCCATGGCCTATCTGAGTGTTGTGGCTAACCATGTCCATCCATTTATAATCACAATACCCATCTAATGCCTGCTTCCAGCAGGATAAAGTTCCATGTCACAAAGTACAAATCATCTCAAACTGGTTTCTTGAACAGGACAATGAGTTCGCTGTACTCAATTAGGCTTCTGAGTCACCCGATTTCAGTCCAATAGAGGACTGTTTGATGTGGTGAAATGATGAGATTTACTTCACAAATGCGCAGCCATGAAATTTGCAGCAACTGTCTGATGCTATCATGTCAATATGGACCAATATCTCTAAAGAACGTTTCCAGCACCTTGTTGAATCTGTGCCATGAAGAGTTAAGGCAGTTATGAAGGCAAAACTGTATTAGCGAAGTGTGCCTACTAAAGTGGCAGCTGACTATATGTTTTATTCTCATTTTGAAGCATAAGGAATCATACACGTATTACCCCAGGACCAAGAAAAAAATGTTTGTTTGTTTCGTTAAATTACATAATGTAGTTCACCTAAAGTTAAACATCATATTTTTCAAAGTAAAATTGCAGAGAATTTGTGGTTTCTCAACAGACAATTTATGGTATCTTTTCATCCAGAAATGCAACTTAAAACTCTAAAATGCAGAGAAAGAAAACCCGCATATAAATAAGATGTATAAATGCTGTCACTTTCTCTCTCTCTCTCTCTCTAGACTGAGGCAAATTTGGATGATGAATCTACCTGATATATCAAACTTCAAAATCATGAGCACCACAGTTTCAGTGATAAATGGGAAGGGCAGTATCATTTATCAGCACAGAGCACAAAAGCTCTGGCACAAATGAAGGTGCATTAGTGCCTGTGGCATGGGTAAGTCTAGGAATTATCTAGGAATCTACCATTAGTACAGAACAACATATACAGTTTTTAAGGCAGCATATGAGGCTATATACATCTTTTTCAAGGAAGGTGTTAAATACTTCAGCAAGACAATGCCAAAACACATAACCTCACATACAAACTGGGTTAAACTTGCTTGTACAAAATAGTTTGAAAGTTTGTTGAAATATATGAATGACTAGAGCCAGCATGGCATGTGTTTTAGTTAAATGGTATCGTTTGATAAAAATAATAAATACGTTATTAAAGGATCATGGTCACAGTACTCAGAGGGTAACAACAGCCCTGGTGTCTCCCAAACATCCGTCCATCCAGATTTCTTCCATAAGAAGTTTTTTTTTTGTGGTCCATTAACAACATCACACAGCTTCCACCTTCGCTTCTGACAGACAACAGTCATAATTCGCACAGCCACACGAGATCCTTCTCAGAAAAATCATAAACATAAGTCACTTATGGCATTCGAACAAACAACCGGTGCTCTAGTTTTTTTCTGGTGAGGACAAATCTCCAAATTTAGCCAATGCCGTTCGGGTCAGGAATGTTTGATAACCTTCTACCAGTTTTGAAGCCACGCCTGTTGAGTGTTTGTGTTTGTATCTGTATGTGTGAACATTCCTGGCATGGGCAAGCATCGGAGCTGAGTGCACCGAGAGGAGGGGCCAGCGGAGGACTTGTAGACCAACTCAGTGAACCCTGGAAGGCCAGTTCATCCTTCATCATTACTTTGTGCTGAAAGATCACAGTAAGACAGAGAGATCAGGCTGCCTTTAGTTGTTTGTGCACACACAGAGCACACTTTTATCCTGCTCACAATCCTTTATCTATCCCTTAAACCCATTCTTTTCCATTGCCTGTGAGCAGCTTTTACTGAGTCATGAAATAAATCTGTTTTGTGTGCGGTTGGATTTCAAAGATAAAAGGCTGTTATTTCTTACATTTGGATGAGGGTTTTTGAAACTTTTTGACCCAGATTTTTTAGGTTCTGAAATCCTGTATCTCGGAATTCTGTTTTTTTGTTTGTTTTTTTTATTTTAAGAGCAAAATGGAATCTCCAAAAAAGATCCCTTGGATGTTTGGATTTATTCAGAACTCCTTGTTTTTCATCTAAATATAGCAGACGTTTATGTATCAATTTGACAAATCTCCTGCGACCCTGTTTGCAAATTAAACAACCACAAATAGCGTTTCGACCCCACGGATCAGAACTCTGGTGTAAACATTTAAACCTCTATTGCGCTTGTGCAACAAGTTGCAATAAACTGGCCTGACGAGTACTTGTTGCAATGTTAATGTCCTCCTCCTCCGGTGCGGACCTCTTTTTTGCCTCTGGGAGACCACATAGCAGAGCGAGACATTTTTAAAATCCAGGGAGCCTCAGCGAGGTGCAGCTTAGTTTTCATGACACTGTAATGGTGGGCGCCACTCATCTTCATGGTTTCTAACCCCCCAATCTAATGATCACTGTCTCGGCCATTCAGGCTTGTGTAGCCATACCTGTGGGTTGGGTGGGAGATGCAGACAGCTAGTGAACTGAATTTGAGCGTTTATGGTGTGAGAAGCAGCCCAGGGTCTAAGCGTGGTTTTAGTGGAGTCTGTCACGGTAGGTTTGGTGAGAGAAGCAGACAATGGCTCCTCTGGTGCTTCTGTGGTTAGTGAGAGCTGATCTCAGCTGTAGTACCACATGATTTGAGCTAGGTTAAACCTATATGTCTTTGGGTTAGTGCCTTTAGTTAATAGCTAGCCAGTCTATATGTGCAGTGGGTAATGTTGAGCTGATAATTGGAAGCCAGGCTTTGTTTATGAGATCCTAGCTGGATGACTTTGCTGTGCGGGCTACTTGCTGGTTGAATGTGCGCTGTTGGTTTGGGTTAGAGGGAGTTGGCCTGAGGAGCTGAGGATGTAGCAGACATGCACAGTGGTGGGAAGTATGTGGTAATTATTGTGTTCAGCACTGCCATCTGTCAACTCTCCTTCTAGATATTTACTGGACCTGCATTCCTCCTGCTGGGTTGGTGGATATGATGCACTTTGTGTGTGTGTGTGTGCGTGTGTGTGTGTGTGTGTGTGTGTGTGCGCGCGCACATGCGTGTGTGTGGTAAAGGCATGCATTCAGTACCCAAAGTGTTACATATGGTGTGTACCACCAGATTCAAAGCCTTGGGCCATCTTCCATTGTAATGCCTAATTGTCCAAGTGCGCTTCCTTTCTCTCTCACTTCTTTATTTTCTCATGGTTTATATCTCCTCTACAGATTCAGTTTATCTTTTTGAGTTATTTACATTTTTCAGCGACTGAGTTATTTGCTGAATACACAAATATAGCTCAGTCTGTTTATATATTGTGTGTATGTTAGATTCCAAACATTCTCCTTGTAATGATGTGCAAAGCCTTAGGTGCATTAGTTGTGCCTGTCTCCGGACAGGATGAATTTTTTTCATTAGGAAAAAAAAGTGCTTTTTCGCATCTCTTGTTTGCACACTTCCCAGATAAGCACCGATAGCAGCATCTGCTTGGCTAAAACTGCTGGTATGGGTTTAAAGTGTACCTGTTATGAAACCCTCCATAAATACCTTCCAAATATCAGTCATGTGAAAAAGACAGTTTTCACATGACTCTGTGAATGAAAAGGTAAGTACACCCATGCTGCTTTCATAGGAATCGAGACAGCAAGTGGCAAGCAGATACTGATGATCAAATGCAGTTGATTAATTGATCATCACCAAGTGTGAGCACCTCTGGAGTCTGGAGCATTCAAGTGTGTTAACATAATGCCACAATCTTCTCAGGAGTGGATTTCCCAGCAAATTCACCTGATAGTCATACCGTGTAAGTCTCACACTCTACAGGTCTCAGTTAGCATGTTAAAGATTAAAGCTCCTGACAGTATCAATTAGAAAAAGACTGAACAAATACGGCTTGTCTGGAAGGCTTGCCAGGGGAATGCCTCTTCTCTCTAAAGAGCATGGTAGCATGGCCACCATGATCCATGTTGCATTAAGTTTGCAAACCTAATGCAAACCAGTTGTGCATAAGGTTTGCAAAGTTGCATTTGAACAAACAACAAGACTTCTTAAACAATGTCTTTTGGACAGATGAGACCAATGTTGAATGCTTGTCCATAATGCACAATGTCATATTTGGCAAAACCAAAAAAGCAAAAGATCTGTGAATACACAAATCCAAACTCTGCTACAACAATGTGAGAAACTGATAAAGTCACATAGAAAAAGATATTTTCATATTGATGATCAAGGAACTGACCTCACAGCCCATTGTTCCTTCAGTTGTGCTAGTTTCAGTCATTATGCAAATGTACTGTTTATGAAGTTGGGGAAACCTGCAGTCAGCCAAGAAGTCACTTGGATGAGTGACGAAACGTTTCTCCCACTGAAAACGCTACGTCCAGATGAACAGAATCAACTTTTTGGGATAATTTCATATTATTGCTAATAATGGTGATTCTACGAACTATTGAATCATGGGGTGTAGTTTGCTTTTCACAGGACTGTAAACGAGAAGAGATCTTGGCTATGTAAGTGGAAATCCAATGAGAACTTATGCACAGACATAGACTTTGCGTCTGAACTGATATGATTATGTGATGCATGATGAATAAATAATAGAGACCAGCAACTATAGACTTTGCGGCTGCTCAGTGATTATTATAATCCGGTTAGCTAACAAAGATGTTCCTTTACTGAGAGTTAAGGAAGGTTTTGAGGCTTTTAAGGTCCAAAAGAGTATAATTTACAGTAACAAAACTGCACATAGGACAGAATGCTAATGGAGACAGGCTGAAGGTTTTACAGGGGAGATACCAAACCTCCTCAACTTCTCCAGAAACCAGAGGTTTGCATGCATTGCTTTAGTCTGATCATAGTTTCTTATAGCATCACACAACACTACCATCCATTCCCTCCCAGGCTGCAACGTGTGGTGATGTCAGAGTAACGTCTTATGTCTGAGAGCCTGCTCCTGGCAAATGACCAGGCAGGTTGGTTGGTAACACAGCACAGGCCCCCTGTAGAGTGTTTGATGTTCAAGGTCCAAGCAGTGGTCATGGCTGTCACAGCGGGACCCTTGAACAAGTCTGTGTTGTTATAGGAAGGGTCCCAAGCCACGGCATTAGCTCCTATTCCCCACAGCCACTCATGACAAACCAGCTGGCTTCAGATGTGGCTTTTTTGCACACACATGAGCAGAGTGGTTCAGACTAATATTTTATAGACCTATAAAAACAGCACCATAAACAGAGGCTTCACTGAGTAACACATGGGGGTCTCGTCCTGTAAACCAACAGCTCATCAAGGCAATGGTTTTACTATATCTGCTTGTATGTGTGTGTGCTGCCTTTAAAATTCGGTTGTGACACAGAGAGTTTAACCCTAATCTATAAAATCAGGTGTGTGATTGTGTATATGCAAACACAGCAGTTAATAGGACCTGACAGGAGATGCTGCACATCTGTAGCATTTACCGTGGACGCAGTCTTTTTAGCACTGTGTCAGCAAACTCCTTATTGACATCTCAGCTTTTCCTTGAAGGCCTGGGTTTCTCATGGTAATAAACTTTATGTGTTGGCTGGCTCTCCCACTGGCTTGACTTTCAAAATCACAGGTCCCTGAATCAAAAATTCCAGTGAAGTATAGTTCTCTGAAATACTGCATGGCGAAGTGTTCCCAGAATTCCTTGCTCCTAGAAAACTGGGTGCTAAATCTCTGGAATGCCTCAAAAACCAAAATGGTTTCTACGAAAGTCAAACGTGGGATCGGACTGACACCAAGACATTTTAGGCTATCTCAATAGAGAACTTTATAGTTGTAAATAAGATGATATGGGGTTGTGGTTGGGTCTTATTACTTGTGATATGGAGCACTGAGCTGACTGATCAACTGAGTGAGCATTCGTCTTTGGTAACCTTGATGGACTAGATGGTGGGCACTGAGGCCTGTATTGTTTTCGGAGTCACACGCATGCACACACGCATGCACGCACACACATGCACGCACACGCACGGCGATTGCCCAGAGCCAAGCCTGAGTGCCACCACACATGAATGGAGATAAATGCAGTGAGTGCCTGAGGTTTCCAGCGTGGCTGTGTTATATGAGTAAATGATTAATCCGCATAGTTGGACCCTGTCTCCTGTCTGCAGCGGCATACTCCAAGGCCACACAGCTGGTACCAATTTGCATTCCCCCGCCACATCGTGATCCAACTGCATGTGTAGGAATCATGGCTTATCGCGGCAGTAATTCACTCCTTCCTTTCATGCCAAGGCTATTCTTGGCCTTGCTGCCTCTTTATTTTTAGTCAGGGCTGCTTCTCTGGGTCATTTAAATGGCCTTGATGTGGTATGTTAGTTCAAAGCGACAGATCCTAAACTGTCATGAATCACCTTTGGGATGCATTCTTCCCCACAGTCACAACCTTTCTGACCAACATATAAAGGGGCTCTGTTTTGCTTTTAAAAGCCGCAGATGTGACCACTCACCTGGATCTGTTGGGAAACAAGAATGTGTCTGTGTCTTTTAGCTCTTCCGTGTGACGGCTCATGTTTGGGTGTGCATTTACAAGAAGGCGTGTGTGTTTGATTTCGCCCCTTCACTCCATCAGGTTTAAATGGTATCATGCACTGAAAAATCTGAAGCTCATTAAAGTTTTGGCAAATGACAACACAATAAAAATAGACAGTCTGCTAAATCTTCATTTGAGCATGACAAAGCATCTAAGCGGTCACTCATGGGACGTGCATTGTATTTTTGGACCCTTGAGTGACCTCAGACAAGGACAGATGCCCACAGGCTCCTCGTTTCACGACCTCATTCACCAATAGGCGGGGAAATAAACTTGTCTCCCTGTTCTCTGTGTCTTGGCTCGTCCGTAGGTCCCTGTGTAGACTAAGAGCCACAGGGAACATGGAGTGCATCCCAGATTAACATAATGGACTTAATTGATCAACTAAAGTTCAGTCAGGGGACAGTTCCTGAATGCTCTCACTCCTTTTCTGTTTGTTACCTATTGAGGTCCAAGATGACCTCACTCCATTCACTGCCTCATACCTGAATCTGAGGTCTCAGCAATGACAGCAGCTTTTGTCTCTCTCTGTTACCTTTTCATTATTCAGCTGGACAGTGGAGCCAGATGGATAGCTAGCTTCAATTCCTGAAGTGGATGCAGATTAAGTTTTTCCAAAGATCCTAAAAAATCGACTCGATAGTTTGAGAAACGGCTATGTTTTTTTGCGCCAAGAGTTAGGTGATAAATTTAATGCACCTCTTTTGGTCTTCATGCCAAATATCAGGCTGCAGGCAAGAGATAATTAGCTTGGCATAAAAACGAACTAGTAATTGTCCACATATAGTTCCAGGTGTCTTCTCATTACAAATGGTGGAGTTTCACAATCCAAGAGCACGGAAAGATGAAGCAGATTTCAAAGTAGACGTTCTTGGATAAAAAGGGCACATGTTTTAAATTCTGACTTGACAGAAATATCATCATGTTAACATGCTCATCACATGTCCTGGTACTTTAACATATATCCGGTGTAGAATCTGTGGTATTTTTTCCTTTGCTTTTTCATCCGGATCCTCATTACATGGCGAGATCATGACTGAATCCACCCTACCAGCCCGCAAGATATATGCCTGGAGGCAAACCACAGTGAGTTCAGACCAATCTGTTCTCTGGCTCTTTTTGGTGTGACAATAGGCCAATGATTGATCCAAACGCTGTCCAAGTGTTTTGTGAAAGTGAGAGCCTGTGAATGCCTTTTAGAGATAAATTTTCCTTACAATGATGGCTGTAATCACTGACAGCCTTTAAAGCTCCTTAAGCAGCTTGTTTTTCTTTGTGTCTTGTGGTTTGTTGATCTGATTGGTTGAAATTAGGCCTTGGTAGGTGCTGATAGATAGATGGCTCATGCAATCACCAGTCAAGTACTTTTTGAAAGTGCCAACTCTTTCCCAGTTTACAAGGATGACTTTGCAGATAGTTCTGTGTTATGGATATGTGAGGGTATTTGTGTGTGTTTGTCCACTTGCTAAATTCCTTCATTTTCAGTGTTCTTCTCTTAATGTGTGCGCTTTTGCTCATGTATGTGTTTTATCCTCAAGGGCAACCAGAGCATAATGAAGACTTCCCAGCCTCAAAACTACTTTGACATAAAGAGATGGCGAAATAATTATAAAGACCATGTACACAAAGCCGCAGTTTTCATTTTGCCTGTTAAAATTATACTGGGACTGAAGAGAAGCCTGTTGTTAGCTTTGTCTTGTAATTCTGAGTTGTTAGACTCCCTCTTAACTTCTTTAAACTTCCAAACCATTTTACAGAACCAATGCAGCTGTAATACAGAGTTTAGCACAGCAAATGTAGAAATCTGGTGCAATCAACAAAGCTTTTGCTTTTAACTTAATGTGATTATATAGATTTTTTATCAATTTCAATACTTGTCAAAGCTTAGAAGCAACAGCTTTCTGTCATGAAGTCCTTAACTTAAATTGAAATGTAGTGTTTATTATTTGTTTGGGTTGCTCACATTGCTTTGGTTACTATCCAGAAAAGGACTGAGACAGTCATTCAGGCTGGGAATTTGACATTATCCCTGGCCACTGGGCTAATTTTGCTGTTTAGGGCTGTCATAATACCAGGTTTTTACTGCGCAACTGTCACGACCAAAAGAATGGTCTTTAATGATGTTATTGTGATATCTATAGAGAATTTGTGGTAAAAGTAAAGGTGCTATCAGTCAAATTTGTTTTTGTTAGAAAGTGAATTACAATTCAAACACAAGGGAGGGAGGAGCAGGCAGTCTGTAACCAAGATCTATAGAAAAGGAAC
Source organism: Benitochromis conjunctus (assembly GCA_015052645.1). NCBI lineage: Eukaryota > Metazoa > Chordata > Actinopteri > Cichliformes > Cichlidae > Benitochromis > Benitochromis conjunctus. Next base: position 12,099 of record VOQK01010066.1, on the reverse strand, counting down.
AATTGTAGAAGGAAATGTAGAAGGCCAATGTACAAAAGAACGAGCGTATACTGTCTAACAGAGGGTGAGAAACAGAGAGAGAGCTTTAAAACAACTTCGCATTCAAGCATCAAGCAAGAATACGAAAAAACATCACACACACACACGTTGACTGAAACTGATCATCAACAATATAAAACAGGCAGTGTTTTAGAAAGACCAGATTCCTGACTGGCACTTATTTTCACCATTGAGTTGCCTTTTCATTCTCTCTCTCTCCCTTTCTCCAAGCTTTCTTTTTTCTTTAATCAACCTCACCAGACGACTTGTCTAACGTTACCTGTAGATCAGCAAGTTCACATGCATGTACGTCCATATTATGAGTGTGCACTTGCAATCTATGGCGACAGCAGAGATAAGAGAAAGAGCCTGAAGTCTGTGGCTGAGAGAATAATGCCTTATGTCTGGATTGAGGGCGATCTATAGCCAGTCAGTCAATGTCAGGCTCTAGTTACACAGACCAGTCAATGAGAAAAATGTGTATTCTCAGACTTGTTGGTCGCTGGAGGTTTCTGAAAGTCACTAGGTAAAACTGCAAAGAGCTATATAGTGCTGTCTCCTTGTGATTTCTTTGGTCGCTAGCAAGTTGCCAGTCTTCTCTGCAAACACGCAGGAGTTACTGGCCGAGTGATAGCGAAACTGTGAAAAGTGGAGCGCAAACCAGAAACAGACTGCTCACCTTCAAAGTATAAGTTGTGCCTTTCGAAATATGTTGACAGCAGCGGTAAGGCACACCTTTCACTTTGAATGCAAATGTTCTCCATTTCCTTTTTGTGACACACTTTTTCAAGTTTCAGCTACTACTCGATGAATAGTTGGGGAAGTTGGCATCTTTCCTGCAAAGTACAACTGGAATCTGTGATTGACCAAAGCAATCAAAAGGAGGTTTTTGGCGCTGCGCCCTGTTTGCAACTGCCAGCAACCACTCACCAACCAGTTGGGAATTCCCCCTTTATTCCCTAGCAACCATGTGGGTTTCCAGGTGGTAGGCATCTGGTCTCCATATCTGTGTGACTGAGGCCTTACTGTCCCTTCTGTAAATGACATGAGGGTTGTGGTTTTACATTGCTTACCTGTTCACTCATTAAGTAGGTTGGAGAAAAAGAAGGTAAGTAGGGCTCTGAAATATTCTGCTGACCATCACTTTTTTCTTTAGTTTATCCAGTGAAACTATTGCTTGACAGTGTTTTAATAAATGGCAGCAAACCCATCAAGACCTTAGCATGGATTTTTGCAAATCCATTGCAGTTGTAAACCTCTTTAGCCTCTTAGTAGTTGATTACATAATTATTCGTTTCAAAACAGTAACCTGGCACACTTCGTGAAATTATCAGATCTAATTAGAGCTAAACAAAACAAGTAGTTTCAGTAGCAGGATATCTAATTAACAAAAGTCAGGAAAGGACTGGGGTTAGTCTGATGTGCTGCAGCTCTAATTTGCAGCTGACGGGACATAAAAATCTGCTGCTAACATCATAACACCAGATACCTCAGGGCAGCTTCAGGCTCCATGACTTGGTAGGTCTGAGTTGTTTTGCTGGCACTGACAAGGAAAACAGCATATTAGGTAGAATTGGTCATAATGTTTTGGCTCATCAGTGTCTCAAACAGTGAAAAGCCTTCTGTACTCTAGCTTGGGATAAACCTACACCATTCTGGAATTCAAAACTATTTTAAAAAACCTCAAGTGACAATGGTCAGTCAGAGAACCCAAGGTCTTACTGAATATCCATGTCTACTGTCAGAACACTTTTGTTTGAATGACACGGACACGGTGCCAAGTTTGCTCCTCTGCGCACACACACGTGAAGGTATGCGCATATTCACACACATTCCACCATGACAGTGAATTGATGCTTTAAAGATTCTCACACTGAGAGGGTGTTGTATGGCTGGTGGTGAAAATTATGCTACTCTTTGGCTTGTCACAAAACATTAGCTGGGAGACTGATGTTGATCTTTGAGTTGACTCCAGAACTGTCATTAGGCTAGTTTTATATGGTCCAGGCAGAAGTACCGGCAAGGGGTATTTTTGCTAGCTGACTGGCATAAATGAGCCAAAAAGCTGTTCGTTCTTCATGCTGTCATTCTTCTGCATTGATGAAACTCTAATAGATAGAGAAAAAAAGAATACAGGTTGAGGTCCAGAAGACATAGCAGAAAACTAAATGGCACAAAAAGCAAAACAAAGTAAATGATATATTTCTGTAGCTATGAAAAATACAGAGGGAGAGAAAGAAAGATGCGTGAGCTGAGAAATTAGTGGAAGCATGAGGGATGAACTGAGGTAACGTCTAATGCCCTCCTGCTTATTGGCTTATGTAGATCAGAGTTCCCTCATTAAAATATCACCACGGGATGTACCTCGTGCACAGCTTAAAGGGAGCAAGACACTCTCTTTAAAGCTCCAAATTTGCTTAATAATGTGTGCGCAACCATGGAGGAGTGAGTGTTTTTGCAGCTGCAAGGAAACATGTGTGAAAATCTGTACACAAGTGAGACAAGCTGAGAGAGGGTTACTCAAGGTAGCTCCTGTTGTGACAGATAAGCTGCCACCGGCTATTCGGGGATTTGCCCACTGATACCAATTCTTATTATCAGACTTGCTGCTAATTACAGAGCGAGAAAAATACTGAAGGAATGTGGAATTTGGAAGTTGTGTGCAGCTGATATGCATACTTATGAAATTCATTTTAGAATATCAAGCTCAGTGGTCATGTGTAACTTTTGTAATGAGTTTTAAGTTATAACTGATGGCTGAAAGAATATGAATAACAAATTAAGGATTCTAAAAATGAAAAAAAAAAAAAAAACAACCTCCAGCATGACGATTACTTTTACATTTAGGTTTGACCTTAGCATCAAAACAGGATCTGAGCCAAGGTCTGTTCAAAACCAACCTTTACACTATGTACCATATTATCAAGTACTAAGTATCTGTGTTATGTGTTTGACCTGGCAGAGATGCGCACAAGGTGTTGGCCTTGACACAACATTAGACTCCAAGAGATAATTGTACTCTTTTAGAGAGCAATAAAGTCCAAATTACAAGGTTGGCTATGGAGTAAGTTACAAGTTTGTCGGCCATGACGCTGATGTTCATGTCTTGTGTAGTAGCTTTGTGTTTTGCATTTGATTTCAGTTTATTTTCCCTCCCTAATTTGCTTTTCTTTCCCTCACTCTTTACTTTCACTGCTCGGTTAGCAAGACGCATTCACTGACCGCATGAGTGCATCACACATACGCAGATAGCTGCTAGTTAGTGCTAATTATCAGACCAAAAGAAGGCACTACATTTAGCAAAACTGAAGCTCAGACATCTTGGATAGACTGTTAGTAAATACATTACAAATGTTCCAAACAAATGCCACAAATATGGCTGAGAGGGTAGACTTCAGAAGCCCAGCAGACAGCTCCCAGCAACTGCCCCCTTTTATGGTAATGACGTATGAAATGGCAAGGAAGCTATGCTCCTTATAAGCAAAAACTTAAAAACAAAAACTTTCCAGTAAGTCAGACTTTTTGGTAAAGTGGTCTTGAGTAGCAGTTCTCCAGGCTTTTTTGAAGAACTTTCAAATGTTTTGTTTTTACTGCTTTTTTACTCATTTTCAGTGAAGTCCTTGTACCTGACCATTTTTAGAGGACTGATTGTTTTGTTTATAAAGCCACTTGACACCAACCAATCAGTCATTCAAGCACTAAAAAAGGCACCCAACTCAAGGGATGAATCAGAGTTGTGTCCACATATAATGGACAACACTAGCTGAAAACTCTCTCAGGATGGTGTGCAGTGAGTTGTTGGAAATCTGAGAAAACTGGACAAATGAAGGGAAAAAAACAAAAAGTGTCAGGCCTAAAAACTATCTACAGCAAATGAACAGTATCTGAAAGTCATTTCTTTAAGGAATAGTCCAACAAAGACCTGATACAGGACCTGAGCTGCATTTGAGCCAGTGGAATCAGGGATCTTGCCTAACTTGACTGAATTATAATTATCTTGAGAGACAAGGAGCAAAAGGCAGCCAACATCCAAAGAATGTCCTTCAAAAAGCTGAGAATGAAGAAGTCACCTACAGGGGCCAAGACATTTATCCCACGGGCTTATATTTGCCTTTGGAGTGAGCCTCAAGTGGTCGTTTTATAAAGTGCAGTTTTTGAAATTTCCCAGGTCTCTTTAAGTGGATAAGTAGCCATTGTGGTGAATGTGAATAAGCATATTTAACAAAACAGTCAACTATTTATTTAATGTACTGTTTTTATCTCTCACTAAAACCATGTAGGTACGTCATTATTGTGTGTGTGCATGTGTCTGTGTGCTTTTACTAGCCTGGATTTCAATGCGGTCACCACATCAGTCTGCAAATGATCCATAAACAACCTAAGTCAGACAGAAGCAAAATTAAAACCT
>VOQK01010065.1:39776-50758 GCA_015052645.1 Benitochromis conjunctus | reverse complement strand
CTTGTTTTCCTCTTTTAGCCAGCGATAGGTACCAGGAAGCTTTCAGGTTTGAGACACAAAAGGGAAAAAACCCTCAATCTTCTGGATTTTTAGCTCCAGATACAGTTTTGAGCTATGGTGGATTAAAAAAAGCACTTAAGCATAGAAGAATGTGAATGGGTGAATGAGCCATGGTGCATATTATCCATTTACTGTAAACCAGACGAGCACGTGTCATTAGCTGATATCATGTATTTGCCAGATTAGTTGCTGATTTGATGTAATCTCAGTGACGTAACATACTTGAAGTAATGGCACTGCTGTTAAATAGCCCTCAAACCTACCATCGACTTCTTTGAATCCACCTTCAGTGTACATCTCATTTAGTATCTAAACACTGATATCATTGTTGTTATGCAGGAACATCTGTAAATTACATTTGGTAATGAAAATTAGAATATTGAGCTGTCTGCTCAACAAAGCAAACACCTTTTTCCCTTCTCCTCTCTGCAGGGTCACACAGTCATCCGGTCAGCAGCTAATGCCAACTTGCCCCCCATATTGATGTCTCAGCGAGTGATAGCACCCAACCCTGCCCAGCTGCAGGGCCAGAGGGTCACGTCCAAACCTGGGATGTCTCGTTCCAGTTCCAGCAGCATGGCTAACGCTGTCAGCTACCAGCAGGTATAGAGTCAAGCTAACCTTAACAGTTTTGAGTCCTGCACTGTATTTATTGGGGTAACGCATTCTTTTGAGACAGGTATAAACTTGTGGTGTGATCTTTAATTTAAATGGAGAAAAATGACAATAAAAATTCCACCACCCAAGAGCGTAGCAACTTATTTCAAGCTGAATGCAGTCCAAGGACAAGCTTTATGAATTGATATAAATGGTAGCAACATTTCAGATGACTTTGACTAGGACTGGTAGGACTGCCTAGAGAGATATCACTGATCAAATCCTTTAAAAATGTGACTTTTCTAAGTAATAGAGGATGTATATCTCTCTGCAGGCCAGTCAGGTGGCAGCTTCCCAGCGCTCAGGCTCCAGTGCCATGTACATGAACCTGGCCCACATGCAAGCAGCAGCAGCTGGGGCCAGCGGGGTGGCCGGCGGTCTGGGTGGAGCTTCGGCCGTCAGCCCGTCCACCATGTCTGGTTCAGCCAGCGGAGCAGTAAGCTCCATGGCAGACCAGGCGAGCAGTCAGGCAGCAGCCAAGCTGGCCCTAAGGAAGCAGCTGGAGAAAACCTTATTGGAGATCCCTCCACCCAAACCCCCAGCCCCTCTCCTGCACTTCCTGCCCTCTGCTGCCAACAGTGAGTTCATCTACATGGTGGGCCTCGAGGAGGTGGTACAGAGTGTTCTTGACAGTCAGGGTGAGTAAATATCACAAGAAACATCTACAGCAAATCTTTGATTTATACCTAACCTGTCGAATTAAACTGATAAACTATGAATATGCTATATTAAAAAAAAAAAATAAGTGTTTGTATTATTGCACCCATATGAAAGCCAACTCCTTTGATTGTGTAACTATGATCTAGAGACCATTTTGATAATGATTATAAAAATGTGCCCAGACTTTCTGTGCTGATTAAATCTCCCCAGCAGGTGGTGCTATTGTTTTATCTGTCCATAGTTTGCGCATCGCAATAACCAATCAAGGCTCAGCAGAGCCAGAAGCAGGAAGTAATTCTCATGCTCATGGTTGAGAAATCATTATCCTTGAATCCAACTTCATCCTTGGAGAGCACTGCTGTTTTATTCTGCCAGCCTTTTAAAGGGAACCTCTTAATAAAGGAGACTACACCGGGCACCTGGCGCAGAGTTATGTCTGCTTAGCTGTGCTTTAATCACTAAGAGCAGAACAAAGTTTCTTCACTTTGTTTCATTGTGCAGTGTTGTGATGACTGTAAGGATTAAATGGATTGTCCATAAATCCTGGGTGTGCGTCTGCTCGAGAACCGCCTGTCGCTCTATTATTGTTAACTGAAGCAGAGTCCTTTCTGTAGGTAAACTCAGAGGCACGCTGGCCCGGCTGGAGCCTTTCTTCTGCGCCCAATGCAGAACTGACTTCACCCCCCACTGGAAGCAAGAGAAGAGTGGGAGAATCCTCTGCGAGCAGTGCATGACATCCAATCAGAAAAAGGCTTTGAAGGCGGAGCATACCAACAGGCTGAAGAATGCCTTCGTTAAGGCCTTACAACAGGAACAGGTTAGCAGCTTATGTACCTCTGCATCATGTTGGCTTATTCTCACTTATTTAGCAACAGTTCTACTTTGAAACAAGAGTTTGTTTGTGTCACAAGATAGTAATGGTTATCACAATGTTACTGTCTAACCACACAGACACACAACGTATGGTCGTCTGGTATTGGTAGCAAAGTGATAGTGTCCACAGATATCGTGACCATGAGCACTGCTGCTTTTTAACATTAGAGTCACTAATGAGCACTTTGTGGTTCTGACACAGCAGAGCCTTGTATTGCAAACAGAGTGACTTCCTGTTGTCTGGGTTCACCCTGACATTGGCAAACAGGATAAGCTCATTTTAAAAAGGAAGTTAAAAGTACTGAAAGCGACGCAACTGCAATGTGAATGTGCTCCAGAGCAGGTTAAGTTTCTTAGCATATGTTACCATGCCAATATGCCCAGGTGAAAAGAAAACCCTGAGTCAGCGCTGAAGACCGCGACAAGATGAAATCCTGCTCTGTAGTAGTCTTTGTGTTACCGCACCAAAACTCCCAAACACAGCTGGGGTATTTGTTAGTGATTTTAGGACAGCTGTTGCTTTCAGACTACTAATGGCTACATGGAGTCGTTGAATGTAAGTATGTGGTGGCACCAATCCACAAAATCCCTGAATGTGGTTCTCTTGTTAGGAGATCGAACAGAGGCTGCAGCAGCAGGCTGCTCTGTCTCCCAGCTCAGTCCCTACCAACGCCTCCAAGTCTGACACTATGATCCGACATCATGCCCTCCGCCAGGTATGTCCCAGGATCCTAACCAATCCCACTATTGGAAGGAATATTGTGCGTGTGCGCGCTTGTGTCTGTGTGTGTGTGTCAAACTCAATGTTCTTCAAAGCAATAACTAGCAACTCTGTGGTTCTTAGGCTCCCCAGCCTCAGGCCTCCCTGCAGCAAGGGCTGTCGAACTCGGCACGAGGGGTCTTGTCCAACTTTGCCCAGGCCTCCCAGCTGTCAGTGGCCAGCAGCCTCATGGGCATGACTAGTGCCAAGCATTGTGGCAGCAGTGGAGGCAGCAGCAACAGCAGCAGTAACAGACTGCAGCATGACAGCCGTCGGCAGATCTACAACATCCCAGGTACCTACACCTTGACCCTTTCTGCTCTGCATTTCTTCATTGGTGAGGGTGCGTGCGCGTGTGTTTTGTTTACTGCTTGGGGGCAGTGCATATGAGTCACTCATTCGTAGGTTTATTAGCTTCACCAAGGAGATTGTGTATCATTTGCATGCTTGTCAGTCTTTCTGTCTATAAACACAACAGCTAAAAAAGTTTTGAATGGATTCTGATAAAACTTTGCATCCACCAAGATGTTTAACGTTATCGACGCGGCTATCAGAAGGTCAGGAGGAGTTGCACTGTGTCTTTGTGGATTTATAGAAAGCATATGATTGGGTGTGGGGGAAAAATCCACTGACACTACATGAAGTCATGAGTGACAGAGGAGTATGTGAGACGGCAGCTGGATTTAAGCGTGGGATCAACTCCAGCGCAGTCTGGTTTGCAGTGGTGATGGACAGATTGTGTCAGTAGAAGTAAAGACAGAATACGTGAATGAGAGTGAGACCGCTGTGATGGTAAAAATGCAAGGAGGGCTAGTAAAGGTGAAGAAACAGGTGAACAATCATTCAGACAAACGAGAGAAGAAGGTGAGGTGGACGCAGATGTTTCTCTGAAGAGAAGAAGAAAAGTTCTCCACAATAGCGCTTTCTCTCCAGTGTTATTGTTTTATTGCTGTTTCTCACTTTACTTTGTTAAAACATTTCTAGTAAACGTTTAAAATGAGCTGTTATTTTAACCAAGAAAAGGACATTTCTGATCTTTATGAACTTTGCAGGCCGTGCTGGTTTGTGTCAATAGCAACAAAAAAAGGTCCATTGCCAATGTTGGAGCCTTGAAACTCTACAAAGTGCATTTTTGTAAAGCGCCTTGAGGCGACTGTTGTTGTGATTTGGCGCTATATAAATAAAATTGAATTGAATTGAATTTTCCCTGAATGCTCTTTTTTTTTTATTCCACAGGGTTAAATATTGCCTATCTGAACCCAGCGGCTGTTGGAGCCCATAAGAGCTCCAGCTTAGCAGACCGGCAGAGAGAGTACCTGTTGGACATGATCCCACCTCGATCCATATCGCAGTCGATCACTGGACAGAAATGAGCCCTGTCCAGCTCTTGCCCCTTGAAGCCACCTTCATCTTCATACCTAAACCATACCGAAGCACTCCTAAATCAGTCGATACCCTCTCCTCTTCACCTCTCATCGCATGCAGTGCCTGTCCATGTGCCTACCTTAAACTGACCCATAAAAATCCCACCAAGTTGGACAAGGACTCTAAACTCTCAGTGCATTTGACATGCTCTTAATATAGTAAAATCCTTCTTCTTCAGTCTATTTAAGAATTATAATTCCCCTTATTATAACTGGTGGTAGCATTATTATTCCTACAACTACCATATTTGCTTCTGTTACTATTACTCATTATGCTTTTTCCTTTTGATAGTTTCCTTTGTTTTTCTGCTGTTTATCCTTTACTCTGGGTAGTGACAGTCTGTCGCTGCCAGCTTTCTTTAGACCAAGGTCATATAGGATTTTTTTTTCTTTATATTTTGTCCTAAAGCTTAGATGTAACTATTGCTAGTAACAGAAGATGAAACATTCTGGTTGCTATGCAACTTACAAGCTTTGTAAAATAGTCTCAACTTGCTAACTTGGAAGAAATAGTGGAAAATACTGATGGGTACAAAAACAGACAATTTTGGGCTCTGCATGCTCTTGAAAAGAGGATGAAGAAGCCATTTTAAAAAAGGAAAACCTGGAGGGAGGGGGTTGTCAGGGAGGGAAGGAGCAGCAGAGCACCCACACCTGTACAATCTCCCTAAAAGGGCCTGTTTCACAGTCATACACAGCCAAAATTCAGATATGCTAAACTTAAGTTTGAGGACAGCAGCAGAGGTTTCTGCAGAGACGTTCTGCCGCCGACAAAGTTAATGACCTGGAAGTGAGTGACAGAAGAAAGCAAAAGAAAATCCTATGTGATCAGTGTTTGGAGAATCTTTTCCTTTGCTTCACCAAAAGCTTCTTCATTTCAGATTGAACCGGTAACCACACTTTTTTTTTATGCTGGATAATACTTAAGTTATACTAATGGAGATGGACAGTCACAGCAGTTTACCATCGGCCTCTTCAGGAGACCAGCAGTCAATAGCAACTCCAGCAAGAAGGAAACCGACAGACCGAGTCTGTCGTCTGTGTACCTGCCAAGTATTCAGGCTGCTGATGGGCTTCATTCAGAAAGAAACCTGTTGGTCCCATCCCATTTCACTATTTGCCAGTGACCTACTAAACCACCTCACCCATACTCCCAGCCCCGAACCTTTGGCTGTTCAGTATGCACAGACTGAACCCTTTGTACCCCGCTGTTCCTCGTGGCATCGCGTATTCTTTGAGAGAGCGAAAAGACCTCAAAGTTAAAGCTGGAAGCATATTTCGTGCATCCAAACCACAGACTCTGTAACTACAAATCTGGGTTCTTCTTCTTTTTATATTTTGGTTTTTAGATTATTTTCTAAATGTTGTGCAACACCCATTCCCAAATCCTAACTACTATTCCCATCCCTACCTCATCCCTTTTTGTTTGTTTGTTTAAACTTTATGCGGCGTCTCCTAATAAAATGGTTGCGTACCTGAGAGGTACAGCTCCCGGAGACGATAATAATCAACATAAAACAGAAACTATTAAAATGTCTGTATGGATTATGTATAGATACCTAGCTTCAGAGAAAAAGGATGTGGATTTTATCTTTTAAGGGAGAGGCATGGCTCAATCATTGTGTGTCTGCTCTGCACACACGTTTCCTCACTCCAAAGGAGCTCTGTGCATATTTCAAATGAGATTTTTTGTATGGATAAGACTTATGAGTGGCTGCGGTCTGGATGCTGGCTGATGGCTAACCAGAGTCCGGTGAGATGCCCCAAGTAGCCTGGATTGCATCAAGGTGTGTTTTGTGTTTCTTGTTTTGTTTCATATACAGGCTCATATATATTTTTTCCTCATAATCCCTATCAGATATGTTTACATGCTTTTAATGTTATGATCCTGCACTTCTGCTTTTCACAGTCTGAAATGCTCAGTTTTAGTGTCTGTCGCTTCTAAAATTCCAATTCTCCTCTTATTGGTCAGTTGCGATGACAAAAGCAACACAAAGTTGGTTACACAGGTAAACACTATGACCTGCATACAGCTGTGGGCTTCTTAAGGAAAACCTTTACCTTAAACTAGGATGACTACATGTTGCTTTTATCCCTGTGCTAACTGAAATCACAGCACCGCTTGTGTTCTGACTGCTTTACATTAGTCTTAATGGGCTTTATTTGTCACGTTTTCCTACTTGTTCTGTTGTCTGACAACATAAACAGGAAGAAGTCAATGAAAACAGGTTTATGTGGAAAGTGTCTTTGTTGAAATAGAGTGGGACAAATGGTTTAGCATGTTTGTGCCGATGAATGACCGAAGAGACGCCTGCACTACTGCTGGTGTATCCTGCAGTTCACCCATAGTGTTTAGTGGAAGCGTGTCACCTTCCACTCATGCTCCAGTTGTTACTCTTTGACCTTTGAAAAGCTTAACATGCACAAAGAAGTTATCTAACACACTAAAGTTTGGAGAAAAGCTGAAAGCGCATAACAGGGCCGCTCAACTTGTTGATAAATGACTAAATCCCAATTGACTCTCCCATTTTTGCTCTCTGCAAATGTTGGACCTCAGTGCCAACTTTCATATCACTGGTGCCCAATTTGTACACACAAACCCTTGCAGAGCCCAGTGTCATGCCTCACCCCACTCTCACTCTATTTAAATTCAAATTAAAGCAGGAATATCATGTGACAAATCACAGCAGCAAGTGTGCCGTTGGTAGATGGACCGGTTCGTACACAGCCCTCTTCTACTGTACCTGAGCACGCCCCGTCGCTTTATACAACATACCTCATTCACCCAAACACTTTTTTCCCTTTTGCTTAAGTGCTTTCTATCCAGCATTCATACTCTGATGGATGCATCAGAGTACATCTTGGGGTTAGTATCCTACCCAACGATATTTAGCATGCAGACCTGAGCAGCCAGGGATCGAACCACCAACTTTTCGATTAGTGGACGACCTCCTCCACTTGTGCCACAGTCTTATTGCTTTCAACATAGTTTTGGAGTTGTGATGAAAAAGTGAGCCAGGTTGAAAACTGCGGTGCTGTCAGATTAACAGAACTATGCACGTGATGGTGTTAAGAAAAACCCACTTTTAGCCTTTTGTCATGTAATTGTGTATTTTCACAAACAGTATTTTCATGATGACCTCAATGGTTTTGCTCAGGACAAAACCTCTGAACCTGCCCCAAACCATTCTGTATTTCCACAGTTTGGACCACTGTGTTTTCACAGTGCTGTGTTAGACGGTCTCAAACGGTCATAACCATAGTCCAGGTGTTAGAGCGCCTGCAGAGAGCAGGCAGAAAGCTCGTTTCCCCAGTTTTGTCCCAGAAGTTTGTTCTTACTTTTTCTTCGTCTTTGGTTATTTTGCCTCTGTGCACCACCACAGTGGATTTTAAATCAGTGTGTTATTGAAATGCAGACTTTGTTTTAAATCAAGGGGTTTAAAAAATATTGCATCAGCTGTTGTATGCTGTCATTTGTATACATCTTTTTTACATTTTTCAGAGGCTCAAAAGTAATTGGACAGACTACCATCATTTTAAATGTAAGAATTGTTTTAATACTTAACTGAAAGTCCTGTGCTGTCAAAGAGTGTCCGAAGTCTCAAACCCACGGACATCACCATGTCTCCGCCCACTCTGCCAGGCCTTTACTCCAGCTGCCTTCACGTGTTGCTTTTTGTGTGTGTTTGCCTTCAGCAACTTAAAAGCATACTCTGTTGGCTTGGGATCAGTGTCCAACTGACTTGGACAGTGATCCCATTTCTTTGCCTCGGGAAAAACTCAAGGTTGCTTTTGCAGTATTCTTTGGGACGTTGTCCATTTGCACTGAGGTATCATCCAATCAGCTTTCGATCTTTTGGCTACATCTGAGCACAGAGAATCCCGTACACTGCAGAATTCATCCTGCTACTTTGTTAATTTGCAATCATCTAATCTGACCTCGTTGTTCTAGAGTGTAACCCACCTTTGAACCTCATGTCGAGAGTTCCCATGAACAGCTAAGTACAAGTACAACATCTTTTATCTCCTTTGTCAGGGAACAATGAGGGTATAGATCTGACAATGAATCTGCTTGTCTTTCAGTTGTCCAGTTACTTTTGACCCATGGAGAATCAGTGATTACATATAAAAAGTTATGTTAATTCCTGAAGCAGCCAACACTGTTGTTAAACCCCTTGAATTAAAGTCTTTGGTTTTGTTACATGTTGATTTGATTTAAAGTCTAAAGGAAAATTTTAAAAAAATGTATCATGGTCCAAAAACCTTTGAAATAACTGTATGACAGTGGTGTTGAAGAGTGTTTGGGATGGCATAACTATGATGGCATTGTGCAGACATTAGCAGGTTGTATGAAAAGAACAAAGACAGGCAGTCCAGACCAAATCCACCATACAGACTGGAGTCGAAAGAACTTCATTTATTTAGCGTACCCTCTCATAATCTAAGCAAGAAGGACGTGTTCAGGTCAAGTCTTTGGTGTTGTTGGTGACAGCACTCGGGTATTTCAAGCAGTGTTCAGTTAATGTGCAGTATTATTCATAGCCCATTATTGTCACTCCTTAAAGGAGGGCAGGAGGGAGAGTCGGTCAGTTCACACAGAGCTCGGAGTCTCAGACTAGCAGCCGTTACGACTTAATCTGTGAGATTTTCAGTCTGATGCATGCAGCTTACTGCTTCAGTACCCTTCAGCAGGATAATGATCTGCGACAGCATCCAGGCACATTCAGATTATTGATAGAGACCTCGGAGTAGTGAAACATGACACAGCTTCACCGCTGATGTGAGGCCAAACCTGTTGCCGACGACTACACAACCTCTGGCAGTCATGTTGGATTTCTTCAGCTCTTGGGTACCAACTGATGTTTCTGACAGGAACGTTTACCTTGGTTTGTGCACGGTGAATGTGTTTGGGTGGATAGTCATGGATTACAGTTTTTTTCAGTGTCCCTTTCTCTGATGCTTTGGTTTATCACTAAGCATATCTACACTCTAGTTTCCTTCAGCTGGAGTTCAGCTAATGTTAATTGAAAAGTGTTTGTTTGTTGATGCACATATAACTGCTCCCTTTTAAAAATGATTCACATACTGCCACTTGACATTGGCATTTAGCTTAAAGCACTGCTGTGTTCAAGTAAAAGGCACATGGGTAGTGTGAACATACAAGCAAGAGAAGTGATGGTAGCAGTTAAGACCAAAAATAAGTTTGAAGAAAACGGATAAACGAGCTTCTCTCTAAAGTGGGGAAAGAAACTCAAGTACTTTATCAGCTAACCTGTGCAGCTGGAGACGTCGGTCATAGTGGTCTTCTTGTGTTCAATTGGCCCACCTGCCAACAACAACATGTCGGATACCGGCTAATAAAAATCCTCTTTGAGCTGCACACAGGACATTTTTTGGTCCGTAAAGAGAGCAGCACCAGGTGTGCTGATGACAGGTGTGCACGTTCAAACCGTTTCATGTATGCTGAGTACAGTGTGAAGCAAAACTATCCAACAACATTGAGTTTTGCATCTATCTGAAAGCACTTTGAATGGTCAGACTACACTAGAGAAGAGCAACAGTGTCCTGAGCTCCTTCACAGCTCAGGACACTGTTGTAGTTCACTGTTAGCACAAGGATGACTCGCGTACTCTGGACAATTCAACATTTCCTCTTATGCCATAATCTCAGTTTTAGAGGTTTTCAGGTAATTCAGAATCTCACAGTAGGTGTTTTCTCACATGTACGTCTTATAGCCTACTAACAATCAAAGTGTATTATATTGTAATTGCTTAGTCATCTGTATTTTCTCATGACACAGGGATAGAGGTTTCAGTGTTCACATCCACAGATTTTGACTGATGATCTTTGACGTTTCTCCCAGAAACCCTCCGCCTCAGTCTTACTCTCATTGCAAGTTTCTGAAATTTGCTTAAATATGAAGGTGGGTGCTGTAACATAGTTACGTCATTATTTTCAGCTGCTTTCAAACTGCCAAAAATCCAAGTCCTGCATATTTATGTGTGGACGAAAATAAAGGAGTGGTTCTTTGGCCGGACGAAGACGTCGTCCGATGATTACAGTGAGCACGCTGATTAATAAAGACTGTGTCAACTTTTAATACAGCGTTACTGAACTGTCCTGCTTTTATCGAGTATCGGTACCGTTTCGTGTCAGAGTGGGTTCTCTGATGAAGCTCCTCACGGTTGAGATTTGTGGTTTAAACTTCAGCTTCTGCATTCGTGTCATTGCGACGCTCTCCCCCTGCATCATCACACGTGTATAGTGGTTGTGTTTTTCTGTTTTGTTGTGTGTTCTGGTTGTGTCCAAGTAATCCAGACCTGCCTGTCACTACTCCAGAACGATCCGGTGACAAACAGTCCACAGAAACTGTGAACTGGCACAGTATGTATAAAAGGCGATTGAGCTGAAATGGGAGACTAAAAAACCCGCCTACGAATCTGTGGGACGTTTGAAATTGGATGTAGCGAAGTGATACCTGAGATCCATTTTTGCTGTAACTCCTGGTCGAATCGAACTCTTCATTAGCTGCAAAGCTAAAGGTTAAA
>VOQK01010065.1:11701-25315 GCA_015052645.1 Benitochromis conjunctus | reverse complement strand
CATACAGCCCACTGTGACCTTACGTGGATGAGTGAAACTCAGTCTGCCAAAACTACACGTGTAATCAATCTTAACATTAGTCAAAGAAGAGCAATTTCAACATTTCTCAGTTTGGTAAAGCATTTCTGCTGTAGTAAAAAAGAAATGCGTCAGCGTGACTGAGCTCGACCTGTAAAGTGCAAAGTGACAGAAATCTAAAGTGTAAGGACTTTGATGTGGTGTCAGTGGACACGAGGTTTTCATGAGAAGGAAAGGCTGTGGAACTTGTGAAAATAAGTAAACAATAAAGAAAATGTATGGCCTCCTTCACATTTCTGAAGACATCCAAGCTGGCTAGGTTGGGTTTTTTCTGGCCCCCGGGCCTCATGTTTGACACCACTGGTCAATAAGATGTTAATAGCTGACTGACTGTCCCAGTACCTTCATGACTGGCCACAGAGACTAACTAGGTTAAACCTAGTAAACCCAGTTCACAGCAGCTTTCTTAGGGATGTCGACATGGTGTCATGTTCTTGCATGAAGCCGTTTTGAGCTCGTGTCCTGTGAACTTTAACCCACTTTTTGGGTGAGTGGGCGGTATAAACGCGCACCAGGGTCTGGCATCCTAATGGAGTACTGCTGCAGCCCAGTGGCGAAGGTAAGCTACTACAGTAGACCACACATCAAGATCAAGCACCCAGCGTCAGGGAGCGCTAGTCTCAAGTTTAATAGGAAGGAATTAAATCTATGATTAGGCAAGATTAAAAAAAACAAACAAACCCTGATGCTTCTTTTTAATTAAATACACACTGCTATAATGAAAGCACACATAATGTCCACATCTCCCTCGTTGGGTTGTGGAACAGACCTGAACACAACATCAGAGGGCCACGTTCCAAAACCATCGTGAAGTCAGGGGTAATACTTTGGACAGCTCATAACTGTTTGTTTTCAGCAACAAAACAAAACACTCGTTTTTGCAAAGCCTTAAACTTGAACAAATAATTACCCAACACAAGTGCCAAGTCAAGGTTTGGCTTTAATGTGACATCCTTTATTAAAATCTGTCATTTACAAAAGTTCACACGTTTCTCCCAAAGCCAGCGCCAGCCCGGAGAACAGCTTCCTGTCAGGAGTCGCTGACCTGCTCCTGAAAGGAAAAGAGCACGACTTCAGTTTTACAGGACGATACATCAGACACAGAATGACTGCAGCACCTTCACCAAGTCAGAGCCACACATCAATTATGATGTCAGCGTGAAAACGAGACCCCTCTTCCTCGAGCACCTGCTCGACTCGACTCTACAGTTCGTACGGGACCACCTCAATGTGCCGGGTGTCGTCATAGCAACGACATCACGCCTCCGATGTCTTCTTTACCCTCACCCCCAAGCAGTCATGGGAGATGGCTAACCCTCCCCCGGAGCCTGTTTTTTTTCTACCATTGTAGGGTGTTTACATTAAAAGCACCTTTTAATGGTGATCATTGTGAACTGGCACTACACTAATAAAGTTTTTATTGAATGTAAGTGATCGAGAGCCACCTTCCTGATTTGTACACCCCTCAGGAAATGTTCCCAGCAGGTTCTTCTAAGCAGGTTGCTTGAGAAGCCCACTGGGATGGCTTGTTCTTCGGTCATGTCCACAGCTGAACAGGAACACACAATCCTGACAGCCTTGGTTTATGACCACAACCCTAACACAAAACACACACACTTTACTTACAGCGATCGGCTGCAGTCCTTTCCTCGCGGGCAGGATAGCGTTCAGATTCTGAAACACATGAGTTTATTAAATTATTGGAATGCGTCCTGTCATCTGGACATCTACATGCTCCGCAGCAGCCGATTTTCTCTCATGAATGTCATTCATATTTATATCACAGATTATAACAACTGCATTTAAATACTACTGCAGCCTTGAACTAAAGATGGAGTCTTTAAGACTCGGGCCTGCTCGCTGCAGTCTTCAGTAAGCTGTCGAGTCTGAAGTTAACGGTTTACCTGCTTGTTTCATTTTCACTGCTGCAACTTTGCACGTGAGCAGCTATTAAGTTGGCTCATCTTCATACTGGAGCTCGTCGAACAGGAAAAGGTTTCAGTGGCGATTACAGTAACAGGCGCTGCCGTTTCTGATGCGTGGGAAGAATTCCTTCACGCCACCTGGGCTCATCGTCACGGTAACTGCTCTGCCTCTTTGCTCCAGATACATTTCTCTCTCTTTTTTAAATTTGCAGATGTTGGTAAAAACCTCACATTGTGAGTTTTATAGAGTTCAGGGATTTTCAGAGATCATTAATTTTTTAAAATATTAATATTAAATATGCACATCTACTCCTGCTACTCACACTATACTGATCACTTCTATTCACGTTTATCTGTGTGGTCCACCCTAACCAGTGATATGAAAACACTGATAAGACGATGTGTTTGCAGACTACAGAAATGTGTGTAGTAGTTGGGTAATATTTGACTTGTTCTGCATCAGTATCCCACAACGCTCATGGCAGTGAACATGTGGGTAAAGCGAAACAGATTTACTTTATGAGGCATTTCCAACGACATGGCCCTACAGTGAAAGGCCTGTCGGGATAGACCTCAGCTTTCACTGGCTACTACTGATTAGCAGTGTGCAGAAATCATATGCATGCATCAAGCATCAGTGACAGCTTCTTACTTGAATTTGATTCATTTCAGTATCTTCAGCTGGACAGTCTGCCGCGTCCTCCCTTAAACAGTCGAGGGTTTTCACTTGCACCATCACCCTCATTCCCCCCGCCTCACCTGGTGGGAAACATGTTGGCGCTTACAGGGAAATGAGGCGTGGCAGCAACCTGTTGATACAGAGTAATTCTAATTAGATAAACAGTGTTAGAAACAAGACAGACCAGTGCGCAGCTTTAAGAAGCCAGTGCTAATGCACTTATTCTTACTCTGTGCACAAACATAAGTAAGGACCACTGCTCCAGTGCCTTTTGGGCCAATACTCACCTGTATTACTGACGCCCTGCTGAAACCTCGGATCAGAACATGATTATTTGTGGCAGCAGAAACCTGGAAAAAGGTCAACAGTGAGCTCAGTAGCTGATTCAGGGTTATTGGGACAAACAAGTCAGCTAATTATGAAACCAATTCATTTGCAGATCAGCAATAAAACTTAAGTTGCAGGAATAATACGTGTGTATCAACATGTTTACCAGGACTCCAAACACAAGCAGTCAGGAGACCAACGATGCCATTTGTCGAGTTCGTCTCGCACTGACTTTTGAACAAACCAGCTAATGAAGCAGCTGGCTGCAGATACCACACAGTGCTGTCATTGTGGATCAAATGCACGTCTCCTCGAGATTACCTTTCATCCTAGTGGCTCGTGCTTTTCCTTCTGTTCTTCATTCACTGATTGCAATCATGTGTCAGTTTGGTTGTCACCGTGGATGCAGAAACTCTAGTGTACTGCCGCCTCAGTGCGGAAAGTCGGGTCAAGGGGAAAACCTGCCAGAGCAAGAGGTAGGATGAAGGTCAGCGGGACTTCTAACCGCAAACTGAGTGTTGTTGTAGTGCAGCAGGTGTTCAGAGAGGCAGCTGTCAGTCACACTTCAGAGCAGTTGAACATATTAAGCCAATCATCATTACTTGGTCAACAGTACACTAGTCCTCCAGCACGACTTACCATGTTGGACTGAAGCATCGTCCCCGACACCTGGAGGTAAGGGAAAGGGAAAGGTTTCTCGTTTTAACAAGGCGATGTTTTCAAACTGAAATGTCAGATCAGTTTACAGAACACGTGGTCACCAACACGTGTTAGTTCTCATTAGTAACACTGCTGCGGGAAGGCTGCAGCAGTGGGTTGCAAGAGAATATATCACTCTTTGCACTGCATAAGCTTTATGGCCCACTTAACAGAACCAGAGCTCATACTGTGCTAACCAACAGTCACGTGTCAAAGAAGTGTGTGCCATATTGGTTTTGGTGATTCGCCATTGCAAAAAAACAAAAAACAAAAAACAAAAAAAAAAAAAAAACCACACACACACACACACACACACACACACACAAGCTCTGGACAACAGGAAGAAATGGATATTTAGCTTAGGCGTCACAACAAGCAGATCATGGTTAGACAGATCTTACTCTAAAGCCCATTTCTGTTGTTGAAGTGGATGCATCCACTATTTAGCTTTGCTGGATCCAGGCAACACGGGTCCATGAGCATCACACAGTCAAATCCAGCCATTACGCCACAGTTTTGTAGAACAAGCACATTTGAAAAACAATGTTAAAAAATAGAACTGACCACACGCACCATCGCAGCAGCAGGAACTGCAGAACAACGGCTCCCATCACATCCTGCAACAGAGAGGTTTGTGTTAAATGGAGAAGATGCACATTTCATGTGTACGTCAAGTGTGTCAGGGCTCATTGTCACCACTTAGCAACCAATGATGCAGAGGTGAAAGCAAAACCTGATGTTCTGTAGCCACTGTAGCCCAGGGATTAGTCCACAGTGCAGGAAAACCCCGGTGAGTGATTCCACAGTGGCATTTTGGGCAGAGACCATATAAAAATATGCTTACAGTTCAGTTCATGAAGCCAAAGGTTGCACTGCTCTTAAGGCTCTGGTTTCTAAATGAACAGCACCGTCTCCACACGCTTAAAACATGTCAATAAGGCAGGTTAGGCTTGTTAACGCTTGCTGTGATAATAACGCATTGAGCTACAGTAGTTTTTGACCGCAGATTACCAGAAACAGTCATGTTACTACATTTATACATTGCAAACGCCCACGAAGCACTTCTGGAAACCACTAAAGCACAGCTTTCACGCGCATTTCACGTCGTGGGCCACATGCAGCCCACTTTGGTCTTCAGAGGACTAATTTCCAAGACCCTGACTGCGCGTGGTTGGAAACGGATGAAGTATGCGACTGACGAATTTTGATTGGTTGATAAGTGGGCCGGAACAGAGCAGGGAGCGACACCAGCTCTCACCGGGTACGAAAGAACCACGAAAAGACTCCAGAGCGCAAACGATGAGCACGAAAAGCACAGGCGGGGCTGCAGCGACACTTTTCACCGTTTTTAAGGTTGTGTTCTTCTTCTTTGTAAATTTTATTGGCGGTTGGCAAACCAAGGTTGTGTTTCATCTCCGCTTCTCTATTATAGCTTCGCTCTCGGTCGCGGGTGGCTCACGGACCAACAATGTGAGCAAGAGGGGCCCACAGACACGTTGGAAAACATCCTGTATACTGCCCCCATCTGGCAACAGCGCTCACTGCAGGTAGACGGACAGGCCTTGGAGTGGAGCGGGCAGCGGACGAACCCTCTCTGCTCGACCAGACATTCCTCGGGCAACACACACTAACATACACGCCGGCCACGACGTCTTCCACGTCCGTAGGTCGGGTCGTAAACCCAACATTCCCCGCAGAAAGTCAACCAGCCCCCCCGGGAGTCCCGAAGTTATCAAAGTGCTTTAACTCCAAGTTAGAGCGAATCACAAAGTAAGGAAATTCCTTTCGTTGTGATTCTGTGCGGAGAGGGATGGGGAGGAACCAGCCGACGGTTTTTCTGTTTTTGTCGTGTTTACAAATTAATTGGCGCATTTTTGGAAGCTTGTGAACTAAAAACATGTAGTTTTAGCGCCATGTTCACAGAGATTTCAGAGCATCGCATTTCAGTTTTAAATAATAAAACGTATGTAACCACATATCCACACACGAGATATTAAAAGCCAACTTACCCCTGGTCTTCTCATGGCGGACTCCAACAGAGGACCGCAGTGAAAGGAGCTCGAGACTCGGCGCAAAACCATTTATAGGGAGCGTTACGTCACTTGAAGCCGCTTTTCGGCACCCACTCATGCAACAGAGTAGTATCGATGCTGTAAAATTTGATCTCGAGCCAATACTAGGCAGGTACAGTCCCAGTGTCGCTGACAACAAGAACCGATACTATTTCATTTATAAAGCAATCGTAACGCGGTTGTTCTTGTTTGGTGACGTCACAATAGCAAATAGCCTTCCTGCAAAGTTTCTACTGTTTTCACGTCTGCACAGGATGCTCCTTCCTGTTTGCCATCACCGCTTCACTCACTACGCGTGTCTGCGCAGCCGCAGTCATCTTTGGCAACAAAATACCTTTCACATGCAAGACATGTGAAAGGTGCTTTTAGCGCAGACACGTCCACTTTCTGATGAAACGGCAACAGTCCTAAATCACAGGAGAGAGTCGCTAACGTAAATACTCATTACGTCGTCCTAGCAACCATCTGATACCAACATGATCAATCTTTGGACTGATCCAGCCGACTCTGTTGAACATTTTGTGTTGACACAACACAACACAGGGGTGGCTGTAGCTCAGGTGGTAGAGCGGGTCACCTCCTCACCGGAAGGTCGGTGGTTCGATCCCAGGCTACTCCAGTCTACATGCCAAGTATCCTTGGGCAAGATACTAACCCCATGTTTGCCTACTGGTGATGGTCAGAGGGCCCGGTGGCGCCAGTGTCCGGCAGCCTCGCCTCTGTCAGTGCGCCCCAGGGCAGCTGTGGCTACAATGTAGCTTGCCATCACCAGTGTGTGAATGTGTGTGTGAATGGGTGAATGACTGAATGTAGTGTAAAGCGCTTTGGGGTCCTTAGGGACTGAGTAAAGCGCTATATAAATGCAGGCCATTTACCATTTACACACCAGCGTTTTCTAAACAAATTCATTCAAACAGAAGAATCCATGTCATCGCAGAAAATTAACGAAACACAGCTGAACAATGAAGAAATAACAGATTCAAAAACCACAACAAACAACAACCATTCAGGCCCAAGTGCAAGCTGAGAGACATGCTGCGTCCTTCACTAACTCAGTCGTTGATGGTTTGAATGAAATGTGTCATTTATGCAGCCTTACACTTCAAAGTGGAGGATTGGCAATAATTCTGTTTCATTAAAAAACAATATATATTGGAAAAGTTGGTTATTTTTTGTGGCAGTAACTCCTCTGACTTCGTTAATAGCCCACAGACTAATGAGGACTATATCCTGTTGGTGGCTTTTATTTTCAGTCCCCCCCCCCCAAAGGTTTTATTCTGCTGAGTCTTTCAAATATCAGGATCACGATGTAACAAAGCCATCGACAGCCAAACATGAATTTTGCATCCCCAGAGTTACTCTGTGAACCCAGTGAAACCACCAACACCATCAATCTCCACACCAGCACAGCCAGTTCTTGGATGGAGGCTGGACGTGTATGCATATTTAAAACTCAGACAATTGACACAATTAAGGAAACAGTTTCCACTTTTATTCAAATTTCACCTAAAACATTTCACTTTAAGCAAATGGAAAAAAAAGAAAGAAAAAAAAGTGATGCTTAAAACTTCTCAATTCCCACCATTCGAACAGGAAAACGTAAAAAAAAAAACCCTTACATTTAAAAACTACTTTCAACAAATGTTTAACTTTGACAGTTTGTGCCTTTGGAGAAAAAAGATAAATAAAAAAATGAAAATGGAAAAAACCCGTCTTGGACACAGACGTGTAGAAACAGCAGGGTCTGTTAATGCATAAGAAGCCCCTTCAGAGTTACTCCACAATTAAAAGGGCTCTGCACGAGCAGGTCGACGCACAACCGAGCAGTGACCCACACAATACTGCTTAGACCGCTACTGGGTGCCACCTAAAGTGTCATCACTAAATTAATAATCATTTCTCAGCACATCAACACCACACTGTTCGTCTGACTTCAGTGCCTCGGTGTGCACTCTGTCCACAGTCCTTTACTCCATACAGTCGGGGTCTGCCTGGGCCATGTAGGCATCTAGTTCTGCGTCCAAATGTCCCTTTGTCTTTGACATGTAGGCATCCAGCTGGTTGTCCAGCTGTTCGCGGGTAACAGCCGGTCTCCCCACACCTCGGCCGCGTCCACGCCCACCTCGCCCAGCAAAACCACCACGTCCACGCAGCCCCCCACGACCTGTCAAACAGCACAGAGCAGAGAACTTCAGCAGTTTGGTAAAATGAAGAGCAAACTTTTCGTTGGCTCCCTCCTTGAATTTAAAATCCCGCTAACAAACAAGGTCTTCAATAATCTTAAGAGACCTCATGCAACCGTATCACCCCATTAGAGCACTTGGCTCTCACACTGCAGGGTTACTTGTTGTTCCTAGAGTATTTAAAAGTAGAATGGGAGGCAGAGCCTTCAGTTTTCAGGCCCCTCGTCTATGGAACCAGCTCCCAGTTTGGATTCGGGAGACAGACACCATCTCTACTTTTAAGATTAGGCTTCAAACTTTCCTTTTTGCTAAAGCATATAGTTAGGGCTGGATCAGGTGACCCTGAATCCTCCCTTAGTTATTCTACAATAGGCCCAGGCTGCCAGGGGCTTCCCACAATGCACTGTTTCTTCTTCACCTACAGCGTTTATACCCCACTCTGACACCGTGTCATTGTAGGGTCTCTACCTTAATATGAAGCCCTTTGAGGGGAGTGCTGCTGAGATTCGGCACTGCATGAATAAAACGGAATACACAAATAAGCTGAATTAAAATAAATAACAAAAAGCCCCTGACCTCTGGGTACTCCTCGAGCTGCTCCTCGGGACAGAGCTCCTCCTCTTCCAACACCTGCACCACGTTGGCGGCCTCCTCTACGCATTGCCATACGACCAGCGGAGCCACGGCCTCGCATGGGCCCACCTGTAGGAACTCGCTTCCCTGTGTAATGCAAAGCCATCACTCAGTCCATACTCAGGAGCGTGAAACAAGACTTTCTTCTGAAAGTAATTCACTTGTTGCACATTGCATTGATGGCTGCTCTCTTGCAAACATCCCAGGTACCAGTACTTCTCTAATGCATTTACTACTAGACTAGTCAATCAATGGCACCCTGCACTCAGTGGTAGTCACTTGAATCCCTTGCATGGAAGTTGAGA
The DNA here is from genome assembly GCA_015052645.1 of Benitochromis conjunctus. NCBI lineage: Eukaryota > Metazoa > Chordata > Actinopteri > Cichliformes > Cichlidae > Benitochromis > Benitochromis conjunctus. The sequence goes on along the minus strand of VOQK01010065.1, from coordinate 16,414 downwards.
CATTCATCCTGGGTCCTGCATGCTTATTTTGCTGCTTAACCCTTTCATGCACAGTGGTCACTACAGTGGACAGCTGTCCAAAGGCTGTTGTCTTGTGTTGATGGTATACTTGCACATAAACCACTACACTGGACACTGATGTGTCACTCCATACCCTGCCACCCACTGGTCGTTTAATGTTACTATAGATGCATGACGTGTGTCGTTGTAATTATTGTTATTTAACCCTGTCATGCATGAATTATAATATCATGATATTCATCTTTTCATGCCTAAAGATGAATAAAAATACTTAAGAATAAAATCCTGATTGAGGTTGTCATGATTCATGCATGACAGGGTTAAAATTGCCACATGTCTTTCACCATCTACGGTCTCCTGCAAATGTCCAGTATGGACACAGCGTAAAGGACGCCATTAGAATCGAGGCTGTGCGAGGTCTGATACACACCTCTCAGAGCCAGAGCTCCCCTCATTACGCCTCCTCTGCCTCGTCCCCGAAGACCTCCTCTGTTCATCCCACGCATTCCTCCTCTGCCACCGGGAGGTCCTCCACGCATCAGAGTCCCAACAGGCCGACCCAGCCGGGCTTGGATGTTGCTCTTCCCCAGTCGCTGCTTTAGGCTCTGACACATGTTAATTACAACATATTATTATATAATACATCATTTTAAAAGGTCTTAAAAGGAAATTCATTTGGGAGTGGCTCCAAAACCAAATGGATTTGAACATTTCTGTCAAAAAGGACATTTTAACTTGGCTTCTGCAGTCAGTTTAAGATTGCTGTGAAAAATGAGACAAACCCACCAAATTATCATCTTCTGACCCTGAACTCAACTTATCCCTCGTTATTGGAAAGAACAACATTTGGAAATTAGAGCAATGTGGAGAATCAAGTCATCCGAGACTCAAAAGAAAAGCCTAATTGTCAGACTGTGTGATGATCAGAGCTGTGAGCAGCAGCAGGTTATCACATGTCACACTGGGCTGATGCAGTTCAAGGTTTGGGGAATGGATGGACTAAAGTCACTTTCACGCTGCACCGCTGCCTCATTGTTAATATTAAAAATGGAAAAATCAAGGTGCTTTCCTATAAAACCTGATAGCATCACCATTCAGCAAAGCCACACCTGCATCAGCCTGCTGACACTGAGGCTTGATGAGGCTGGAGTGAGTTTAAAACAGTATTTTACAATGAGTTCTGTCTGCAGGCTCCAGGTGATCCTCTTTTAAATGTTAAACTTTGACCAGGTCCAGGTCAGAGACCAGCTGGGAGGACCGGCTGGAGCCGAAATATTCAGACTGGACCACAGATCAGCGCCAGCTGTTTCATTGCTCATCTCACCCGGATCAATTTTGGATCATTCATAGAGCCTTATGTTGTCCAGACATGACCCGTGTTCCTCATTTAAAATGGCTCATTGCACAAAGTTATAGTGAAATCATCATTTCTGTCAACTACATTTTGCTCCGGTCAGATTATAGCTGAAAAAACTAAATATAATAAGATTAAAATTCAAACTTTATCTAATGAAAATTCAAGTTGGGTAAAAGAGCGCCACAGAAAGTATTAAAGAAAAATGAATTAAAATGGGAACTCTGCTCTTTAGTTACCCATTGCTATGGTGACCACGGATGACTGATTTCCTTTTCTACCCACTCAGGTCACGTTCACACGTACACGGGTGTTTTTGTAAATTGAGATTTTCCATTTTCGTTAAAAACAACAAAGTCAAACGCTGTCAAGAACACGCCAAAGCAACAGCTGGTGATATAACCCTAATCGTGTAGAAATTATGGCCAATCAGAAGTCTAGAAGCCTGGGCGGGAAGAGTAAACAAAGATGGCGCAGGGAAGCAGCCTTTCTAAACGGAGGGACAGTAACTGCTGCATACATGTAAAACCGCACACAGCACGAGTAACAGCAACAGTGTGTTGTCTGTATCCGCCATTGTAGAAATTCATCTCATGTTAACAACGTGGCGCACAGCACGAGGTCAAAAAAGGCGCACACCTGTGATGTCTCCGTTTTCCTCGTCCACACGTAAACGCAAAAACAGAGTTTTCGAAAGTCTCCGCCCTGGCAGGAGTTTTCGGTGATCCAAACGCCGTTTACGTGTGGACGAAAGGCCCAAACGCACAGAAGAAGCGGCGTTTCCAAACATACACATGTACGTAGCTAAACATACTTAGAATTGACTGAACCAACGCTGATCAAACAGCGCCACTGACATCAATTTCACCCGAACGTCGAGCTCACCTGCTTGTGATTCAGAGCGGCTTGCACCGAAGGCCGGTTCTCCATCTGCTGGGCCAGCCGACGATTGCGGGCACTAGCCAAATGCTGCTGTTGCATGGTGGCTCGAATGCTTACCGCAGTGGGCTGCTTGTTCTTCAGCATGTTAGTGAAGCTTTAAAGGTGGGAGGGAAAAAGAAGGAGGGAGTAAAAGAAGGGGACAGGGGATATACAGAGGAGGAGGAAGCAGGGTTCCACATCATGTCATTTCTCACATGGACGATCGTGGCAGCTCTTTAGTCGTGTTAGACTTTGTTCCACTCGTTGGCACTGATTTTCTCTCTCAATCATATGATAGCCCAGAGTTACTTACACTTAACTTTAGCCTGTGTTGTAAATTTAACACAAGGAGAAAAGAAACAGTTGAAAGCAGAGAGGAAGTTTCAGAAGAAGAGCCACAATTGCCACTTACAAGCCTCCAGCTGACACTGCGGGGACGTCGTCATGTCGCAGCAGCAGAGGCTCAGGGCATGAGGTGTGCTTTGGTACCCAGCCACTTACAGAATGGACCGTGACTTTATTTAAACCACCGAGTGGTCCGAAACTAGGGAATTGGGGGGAGGGGTAGTCCCTCATCACGTCCAAGCTAGGACTGAGTACTCTGAGCAGGGAGAGGAGGAAAGAAGAGAGACATGATAGAACATGAGGAGATAAAAAGCATTTGCTTTACTTTTACTGGTCTGAGAGAGAAAAGTATGAGAGGCAGAAAAGACAAGATGCCCCATCTCACTGACTTAGCTTTAGCTCTCAGCTCTCCTGTCCCATTTAATGCTGTACACATGACGTATACAGTGCTGCTTAAACAGGGAGCCAGCGTGCCAAGGTATTTATAGGATGGTGGTCTGGTTCTGCGTATGCTTTACCAACCATGACCACAACAGTCACCCCTCGTCTACATGTGCGTGCTGCTCACACAAAACATTTGGCCTAGGCAAGCCCCGTCTGCCCCACACTTCATTTACGTGTAACACACACAAGGACAGAGCCAAGAGAGTTGAATGAGCAGCGCGCACACAGGGAACAGCCAGAACTGCATCCATATCAGGTTTGGTCCCAACAGTAGGTTTCCGTAGAGAGTATTAGAACCTTCACAAGCCAAGGCTGGCAGCAGGTGACTAATTTCTGACAGGGTACGTAGCCTCTCACCGCTCATTTAGGGACACTTTGGTGGTGCTTTTCAGGACAACTTTTTGGGAGGCAGCTGCACTCATGTTTGAAAGACTTTGATTGTAGAGTCCTGGAAACAGAGAAGACACAGTTTGTTTCCCCTCTCTCTCTCTTTTTTTTTTTTTTTTACATAATGTAACCAGGTAGTCAGAAAAACTGTACACTGAAAGACATGCATGATGTAGATGCACTACTACTAGGTGTCAAATGACCAGGTCTAAGTCTCTATTGTAAGCAATTTGCTGTAATTAACACAACAGCTTTTACATGTGGGTTTAACAGAGAAAGGTTTTGTTTTTTTTACAGGACTACACAGTTTCACACAAATCCTAACAGTCCTCCTGGCAGGAGTAACATATGACCCCCTCCCTCCCATCGAAACTTCAGACCACCCCAGTTTGGCTGACTTAGCAAACGTTTCCATTTCTTTACACTCGTTTCTGTGTCGACAGCGTCTAAAAATCATCGATTATTTAAGGACAATTTTTTAACTTAAACCCAATTATCGAACACGTCCGCTGGAAAAATGAAGTGTTTAGCTAATGTGTCCGGTCATCACAAGCCGCAGAGACGGGAAAACGGAATAACGATTCCGCCTCGTCTTCACTAACACACCGTTTATCGACGAATAACAACTTTAAAGCGCCAAGGTCTGCTCATTTCCCGCGACTCATACTTACAGCGGATTCTGCGTTGGTAGAGAAATGCCTCAAAGCTAGCTGAGGTTAGCTTTAGCAGCTCGGTGGCTTCGTATAGGTGTCCTTGTCTCCTGTTTAAATACAGTTTACATATGCTAGCTTCCTACGCACGTGCGGCTTGAACAAGCAGACGTCCTTATATCAAACCCTTCTCAGCAGTGTTGTAAAACGGGGGACTCGAGAGTCCTTCGCGATACGAAAACCTAAAATGGTGCTCCTGGCTACACTGACGGGGAAGAAAATGGAGAGGTTCAATTACTATGACGTCACAAGGACGTGACTTCCTGTCCGCTCGTGTTGCTTCAGTAAAATGGCAGCTACAGCTTTGGTCGAAGGTTCTTCTGGTAACGATGCTGTTGCCGAGGGTTTGCTCGACCTCCTGAGGCCAGCAATACAGCAGCTTGATCTGCACGTAAACTCGGTCAGGTAATTAGCGTCATCGTTACATTAAACTGCACACCGTGCTATCTTATTTTTCTCCAGTGTATTGGCTGTCACGTGACTTTCCCCGTGACACTGATTGTTTTGTTGTTCAGCGTCGTTTTGTAGCCA
>VOQK01010060.1:18755-32477 GCA_015052645.1 Benitochromis conjunctus | reverse complement strand
GTGTGTGTCTGTGTCTGTGTGTGTCTGTGTGTGTGTGTCTGTGTCTGTGTGTGTGTGTGTGTGTGTGTGTGTGTGTGTGTGTGTGTGTGTGTGTGTGTGTGTGTGTGTGAGTATGTACTATTGGCAGATGACACGTGCCTCACATGCCAGACATGAGTAGAGCCACTTGAGCTGTTGCATTTGAATACTCTGCATTACACAGCGAGTGTGTGTGGTGCACAAGAATGGCGAATTGCACACACACTTCCGGTACACCAGTCTTTGGCAGCATTACCATCAGGGTAGCAGCAATTATGAGAAGTGACGTGTCTGACTGTATATTTAGTATAAATTTGCCCCTGTGGCGGCAGAGCTGAGAGAAGCACTCCGCCTTTCAGTGTTGAGATCACCTCTTTACATATGGACATCGTATATCTTCAGTGTAAGATTAATGTGCTCACTTATCCTGTAAAAGCTGGAATGCCGATTTATGGATCATCCAGATGGTAAGCGAATACGTCAAGATCACTCTTTACTCTTATGAACCCAAGATATATGGAAGAATACGACGCGAGATAAACATTTCTAATATATTGTTATCTTATAATAAAGACTTTTTTTTTTAGCACCTCCTGGTTTGATATTGCAGATTTACAAACTAAGCCTTGCTCGTGTATCTCTAATTAGATCCCTTAAACTGTGTAGAGAATAGAGACCAGCTGTGTTCAGAGATTGAGGACAAGAAAAGCAGAATAGACTGACTGCTTAGTCCAATTTGAAACTTTTGACTTGGAGAACAAGGAAGCTGATGATGCAGTTAATTTAGAGTAAATAAAAACAAAGGACGCAAACGAGGAAAGAGGTGTTTTTATTGTACTTCAGATCTCCCGTTGAAGCTGGCATGTGAGTGTGGAGGAATGAAAACAGTAATTATTTTTTTTAAAGCAGGTCATGTTTTGATGGCATCATGTTTTATTATGCTGGGAAATTAGCACGCGCTAAACAGGCCAGCGGGCTGAATGGTCTAATTAGGGAGCAGAGGGAGGATTGTTCAGAGAAGGAGTGGAGTGCACACATGTGTGCGTCCTTTTGTATGTGCGTTTGTGTGTGCTGATTAGCATGCGCTCAGCATTCTTGATGTTTCTTCGAGAGATGAAAGCGTGCCCGACGCTTTGTGTTCATTAATGTTCTACCTGTGCGATTTACACAGCCTGCGTCTGAATGGAGAATCAATGGAGCATTGTGATGGAAAGTGTTTGTGGCACTGATGTACTGACTGCCTTGTTAGGGATGATTATAGCTTAATGAGCTCTAGCCAATCAATGAAATCCTTCCCACTTCTCTCATAATACCATATGAAATACAGGACTTTGGTTTTCTCTCAAGTGGCATTTCATTCAATTATAGTTTAAAAAATGTTTTATTGTTCTGTGTATGTGGTGCTGACACTCAGGTTTGTTGAGTGAAGTGCAGAGAAACTCTATGGCCTTCCAGTGCTATGCTCCGCAACTAAACCTGCATCCCTTTCTGTGTCTGCAGTACCAGGGAGCACGTGACCCCGGAGATGAACAAGCTTCGTCAGAGCCTGAGGAGGAAGAAGCCCACCTATGTGCCAGAGGCCAGCAGACCGCATCAGTGGCAGGCTGACGAGGAGGCTGTACGCAAGGGCAAATGTAACTTTGCTGTTCGGGTAAGTATCTACAGACGATATTCAGTTAATCTAAGCCTGATTAATTTCTTTCTTTCTTTCTTTACTTTTTAAGTATGAAAAAGCAAGTGAGTGCCCGCTGAGTTAAGACTATGCGATAATATTTAGGCAAGATCTTCTGATGCTGGCTGGTGGAGCTGCCCAGAGCAAGCCTCAACTAAAATAGCCTTATTAGAAAACACAAACATATTTTTACACATGCTGAACTAGACAAGATGGCACCTAATACGCCAGTAATATCAGCCATGTCCTAAATACTTTCAGCTCATTTGAAAAATTATATTCACTCTGTTACAGAGATCACAGGGTGGGAAACTATCTAAAGAAAACCCTTAAAAAATAAAAAAAAAACTCCAGGATTCAATTTATCTCTGTTATAATGTATAAGAGTCTTTGGGGATTAACTAACTTTTGGAGCCAAAAGTGGCTATTTAATGAATTGCATTCTGCCTTTGCTTCGTTTTTAAGCCCCGGAGGCTGACCCTTATTCATGAGTGAAATCAGTGCCGTATAAATACATTCAGCAATAAAGATTCTCACGTAATTATCACTTTATCTTGGCAGTGCGGTCTGTTAGTTTTGATCCAAAGCTAAGCTAGTTGTTTGCTGCCACCAGCTTTCTTGAAATCTGAATATTATCTGAATTAAAAAAAATATATATATAAAAACAACATAAATCCTATATTTCTATTTTGTCCATAATATTAAAATACTAATAGTGCACGTTGGCACGCACACAGTCCAAAGACATGCAGTTTGTGGGGATAGGTTAATTGGAAACACTAAATTGCCCATAGGTGTGAGTACAATGGTTGTCTGTCTATGTGTGTTAGCCCTGCAACAGACTGGCGACCTGTCCAGGGTGATACAATTCAGGGTACTTTGGCTCTGACCTTTAATCTTTTATAAGAACCATCAGTAGTAAAGCACTGATCCATATTCTACCTCAGTAGCTGAATGCCTCCCATGCCATAAATGCAAAAAAAGGACCGTTATTAATGGACCAATTTACTGATAACAAACTCCATTCTGAGCATGTACTGTATCCTTGAGAGCTGAAGTGATTTGTAGAAGAGCTGGAGAGAGAATGAGCGTAGGAGATGGACGCCAGAGAAAGAGGAGTGACGATGAGGTAAGGTTATACATTACAGAGAGCACAGGAAATGACAAGGTGACAGATGAGGGCGCACACAGGGTAAGGAGAGACATTTTCAGATTCGAAATGAGAGATAGATAGGAGCAGATAAGATAAGTGAAAGGAAAGAAAGACTGCAGACTGAATGGACCAGGAGAGAAACACAAAGCAAAAAGATAAAGGCAACAAAGAAAGCTGAGCGTATAAGAAAAGGCATCGTGTGGGGCTGAGGCTAATGGAAAACGGTCCTGATGGCAATGGTCCAAAGAGCTAGCGATGAGATGGGCACTGAAGTGGAGCTCAGAGCTTTAGCAAGAGATGTGAGCACAAAAACCTCTGTCTCTTTATATGTTGTTTTTACCGCCATGCTCCCTCAACCATCTTTTCTTTTCAGTGCTTTCTCAGTGTTTTTTTTTAGTTTCTAAATGAGTCACGAACCATTAATGCCTTTTCAAAAGCAGTTGAAGTGTAGCTACCAAAAACGAAAACGTGTCAGCTCAGCTCACTGCTCAATGAAAAGTCGCTTTTTTGCAAACTAAAGAATGTGGGATAAAATGGCCCTTTGGGAGATCTGCCTAGTGCTTCTCATACTTTGGTTATAGAGCATATGAAGCTCTCGATGACCTTACTTATGTTTTGACTTCAGTTTGTATGTAACGGTCATCAGTACTTTATTTTTAACAACACATCTTATTTCAGTAATATATCCAGTTAGCAAACTAGCACAGTAAAATGACAGCTGTGTGGTGTGTGTCTGTGTGATGGTGTAAGGCAGACCAAACTATGTTAGCTCAACCAATGTGACGTTAACAAGATTAACCTGTTTGAAATTTTAAAAAGAGGGCAGACTCTTTTACAGGTAGCATTGGCACTTATGTAATTCCTGTTACTATCACAAAATAGTCAGAGTACTTGTTCAATTCAGTTCACAAGATCTAGCTCAGCTTATAGTAAATGGTACATGGACTGGCTCCTATATCGCACTTTTCTTCTTCTCTTCTCTCTCTTCTTCTACACTCAAAGCGCTTTATAAGACATGTCTCATTCACCCACTTTATTTAATATAAGTGCTTTTTATATAACAATCACACATTCATGCTCCAGTGAATGTATCGGAGAGTAATTTGAGGTTCAGCACTTGCCCAAGGATACTTTGGTATGCAGACTCTAGCATGCAGGGATCAAACAACTAACCCTCCAGTTAATGGATGACCTGCTCTAATTCCTGATACCTGTCTAAATCATAGTCCTAATAACATCTGCTGATCTCAAGCCAGACCACATCAGCTGATGCTTCAATTTATTGTTTGCTTTTGTCTTTTGGAAAGCACTCCTTATCAGCTATTTTAACATGCATAACCTTGCTGCGTTCTCTGCAAGCCACTTTGCAACCTGCCATTTTCCCATATTTTCTTTCCGTTCATTCTTCTTATACCTTTTAAATAACTTAAATCGCAGTCAAAAACAACAAAAAACAAGTAGCTGAAACTCAATGCTATATATTTAAATCTAACACAGAGTTGTCCACATAACATCACAGTTGCTAATTACCCTATTATTGACAAAGGTCAGTTGAAATTGGATGAGAATGAAGCAAAATAGGTGAGACAGATCTTAAATAATCGATCCCACAAAACTTAATTTATCTCCGTGAAAGTTCTTTTATTCAGCTCTCCCAAACCTGAGCTGTAACTAAAAATAAAAAGTTCATCCTCCAACATGAGGAATTTGTAAATTAAGCTCACAATCTGAGTATGAACTTTGTTTTAATATACAAATTGCAAATGTAAGACGACTATTTTTTTAGTCTCAATGGGGCTTTGACCTATATTTCACTGGCTACCTGTTAGATATCGAATTGATTTTAAACTTTTAATTGCTTTAGAAGCCTTACGTTATCGCATCGCTCCTACCTACGTTATAGATTTAGTCTGGCCTTATGAATCAAGCTGCTGCCTGTGTTTCTCAGATCAGACCTTCCTGATTGTTTCCAACAGTTTTTTTGCTTTCACGGTGTTCACTTCAGCTGAGTGAGTTTCATATGCAAGAAGTCTAAATGAGGAGTCCTGGTGTATCAAATGTTAAAAGAGAAACCTAAAACCATCTGTTTTTGTTTTGTCTGCAGTACCTGGGCTTGGTGGAGGTGGAAGAGTCGAGAGGGATGCACGTATGCGAGGAGGCAGTGAAGAAGCTAAAAGTTGTGAGTAACCCACACACACTTCTAACACACACTTTTTGCTGCATTACTGAAAGTACATTTTATTGTGGGAAGGCAGTTACAAATATGCACCCAGAGGACTTCACAAACTTTGCAGGAACTCATTACAGACCCGGTTGCGCAAAGCTAGTGCGCCAGTGTATTGACTGAAGAAATGCACAAATGCACACACGTTCAATACTTCTTGTTGTTTTCTACTTTTTTACCCCGTTAATTGGCCTCTCTGGTGGGTCCTATTCCATATGTATCTGATGTCACCATAGAAAAGCAAGCAGAAAATGAAACTGGGGCGTACGCGTGCTCGTGTAAACACATCGTTTGCCCCCCTGGGAAGCTGGATTCGGACAGGGAGCGTGTGAACAGAGTGACTCAGACTGGCCGGTGTCAGACAGCCACACACACACACTCAGACACACACTTGAGGTTGTAGAAAGGACAGGCGTGTATAACACAGTTTTCGTGTTATTGCTCTGCCACTGCTTTTCTAACATCAAACTGCACTTTTCTTTAAACTCTAGGGTAGAACATTTTTCTGCTTTGAATCTGCATTTTATATCTCATCCTCAGGGAGGCATGCAACTTTATAACTTTATATAACAATTTAGAGAAAATCCCAGAAAACCTTTAATTTCTTTTGCTTCTTTCCATCCTCTATTAACACCAGCATCTTTTTCCCTGCGTTTGCTCAAGCTGAAGCATTTCTCCCACTCTGCCTCCACCTCATCATTTAGCCTCCCTCTTCTTCCCTCCATCATTCTCAGATTCTTCACCTTCATTCTTGCTCCCTCGTTCTTTTTGTCAGTGGGATTATGCAAAAATGGGGCTCCTTATCACGTCGCTGTGGGTTTCAAAGCCATTTCCTGCAGTGCTCTGACTTTCTGTTTCCCTTACTCGCACACACGAACTCCTATGCAGATTCATGTGCACGTGCACGCTCACACGCACGCGTCCAGATTCACACACGAAGCCCTTGCTTTTTCAGTCTGTTTATTTTTAGCATGGCCCATGTTGAGCGTGTTATTAGTGCTGCCTGGTGCCCACCTCTGGCGAAATGATTCGTAGTGCCAGCTGGCACCGTTTTTAGCTGCGCCCGCCTCTCTTTTCTGAACCCTCCACTACCTCATTTATTCCAGGGATGTCGTCATTTTACAAAACAGCAGGCAAGAATATAGGTGGCGTTACAGTCTCGCTCCTAAGCTTCAAGTACAATTTAATATTGCTAGTTGTCTATAAAGGTTTAAAATATTTAGTGTCCCATGTTCTTTGTCTTTCCAGAGCGGGAAAAAGACAGTAAAAGCAGTATTGTGGGTTTCGGCCGATGGACTCAGGGTGGTAGATGACAAAACCAAGGTAAGAAACACTTATCTTTCATGTGTCTCCTTGTTTTGTCCTCCTTTCTATCTCTCTTTTCTCTTCTCTTTTTATCTACGTTATCACTCACCTGACAGCAACGGTATGGTGCACAGTCGTGCTTTCTTGTTGTCATGTCCACAGTATTCTGCACACTAGTATTTTATCTGCGTCTTCAGTCTCAGCCTCTCAAGACAGGCAAAGAGCAAAATAACAGAGTTAGCCTGTCAAAAGAAGATATAAAGCCCACTAATGCGTTTTGCTTATTTCCTCTCTAATACTTCAATTTGCACAACATTTTTCTTCTCTTTTTCTCTCTCATATTTAGTAAAGGCATGCATATGCCATCCTGAGACCACCAACAAAACTCTCATTCTGTCCTAGTTTGGTGACCCTAACAGAAGGGTCCACTGTGTATCCACTGTCTTGCTCCCAGGCTTTTGAGACTGTGTGTGTGTGTGTGTGTGTTTGGTGTTTCAGAGCTGGCATATGTGACTCATGATTGCTTGCTAAAGGTGCTTAGTGGGGGAGGGAAACTCAAGCAAACACAGACGCACACATGCACTTGAGGAGTGTCTGGCGGCCAGGGAGGCCTCCTACAGTGAGTGCAGCTCGTTGTGGTTCTGTTGAAAGCAGCGCACAATAAAGAGCAGCAGAGACAGTGCAGAGAGTAAGCCCGATAGAGCAGCCTGTTTCTTGCTTTACTTTTCTATTATGTGTTTAGAGGCCACACTCGACCACACCTCTTCCAGTCTCTCAGTCCTACTCCTCCTCTCCTCCTTCCTCCTATTTATCTTTTAGTCATAGATCACATCCAGGCTTGATGTATCTTCCTTCCTGGCGTCAGAGCTCTGTCGTTCTCCTATGAACACGGCACTGTAGTTTTAAATAGTTTTAAATCATAATCATATATTTTTTAAAATAAGAATTTGGCAAATAGCAAATGCTGACACTTGTTCCTCTTTTCGTGCTGCGGAATACAAAAGTAAAAAATTTATATCTTTATTATTGTCTATATTGTTGTCTTTCTGTTCTTCAATTCAATTCAGTTCAACTTTATTTACATAGCACCAAATCACAACAACCGTCACCTCAAAGTGCTTTTTTTGTAATTTACAAAGACCCTACAATCATAGAGAGATGTAGGGAGTTTAATAAGTAACTGCAGAGTGGTGTGTAATGATTAAATGCAGAGTGGTGTGTAAACGTATAGAAAGTGAAGAAAGACACTCGTTGCATCATGGGAAATCTCCAACCACCTACTGTTATTGCAGCATAAGTTAGGGAGGATTCAGGGTCACCTGATCAAGCCCCAACTATAAGCTTTATTAAAAAGGAAAGTTTTTAAGCCTAATCTTTTAAAAGTAGAGAGGGTGTTTGTCTCCCAAATCCAAACTTGGAGCTCTTCATCACAGTATTTTTAGCCAGCACAAATACTGTATGATATAACACAGCAGATAAACCCTGAATGCTGCCATCAGTAAATATTATCCTATTTGCTAATAGGCTGATAGCAGCTCTTTAAAGTAATAACAAATTAATAGAAAAAAATTTAAAAAAAATTATATTTGTGAACTATAACCAGCTTATATTTGTTTAAAGATTTACATTGTGTAGGAACTGAATGGCTTAAAGCTAAAAGGAAGCCAGAACTGAGGTTTTGGTTTTTTATAAGATTTAATTGCTATAAGTCAGCGCGTTAGCTCGCTTTAACCTCGAAGCTAAGAAAAACTCACCAATATCAGCAAAAGAGAAGAAAACATTAGTTTTGGTGGAGTCACAATAGATTCTTTTCATTTGACTTTCACTTTCGTACGTTTCTATTCTACCACATTTCATAAACAACAGGTTAATTTAAAATATACCTCACCTTTACTGAAGCTGTAAGGCTGAATTCAAATTTAAAGTGTAAATGTATAAATGATGTTCACTTTCTAGCCCCTAGGTTTTCGATGACTTGGTGAGACCTAATTTTGCTGTTATAACATGTGCGTCTCACCCATGCTTAGTGTGTTCACACAACAATACAACACAATCATTTCAAAGAGCATGTGTTTGAATAGAAATGTGGAAAGAAAAAGCAGGCTCACTCGTCATTTATTAATAAATTCCTGTTAAAGCAAGTTCAGTATGTTTTATGTCCAATAATTCATACGATGGGTTTACCCTTACGTAGGAACATTATGAATTAACTAAGGTTGTCATTCAGTGCTCTACACAGGGTTTTAGCATCCTTTAGCTCAGCCTGTAAAAGTACTAAATTGATTGTGTCTTATTGCAAGAAAAAGCTCTAATATTGTTAGCCAGCTGTACACGCCTCGGCCAACAACAGTGTGCGGACACAGTTAACACACTGAAGCCTGTAAGAGTCAGATATTCCAGTCAGAAGATACTAGAGCCCCAAAAGAGAGATAAAGGAGATTACTGAACTGACTGTGAGATGACCAAAACGTAATTATCTGCAACATCTTCACAGGTTAATTACACATGTAAACTATATATGATAATTAGCGTTAACGTTTAGAAAAAGAATTGAATGCAAGTTTACCTTGATAACGTTCACTTAGACGATCAGCTTTTATGAGCCTCACCATCGCTTCCTGTTTTATTTCATTGCCTGTTCGTCATCTTTGTCATCAGCTCCATGAATCAGCTAGTATGCTCTTATTAACACCCCCACGAGCCTTTATCAGAACCTTTCCCACAGTCTATCAGTATACAGTGGGCTTGTGCATATGTGCGACGTGCATGACCTTCATAATAAATCACCAGTAGAAAGAAAGAGTAAAGTCTCATTCCATTCAGCAGAGTGACTCCTCCGCATAGATGACACAGCCAGAGAGTCACTGCCGAGCTTTATTCTTCCTTTCGCTGATAGAAGGACGTCGTCTGAGTCACCCACCCCCGCTCACCTCATTACAAATATTCCTCACAGGAGCACAGAGAATTATAAATTCCTAGAAAACACATCAGTACATAAATACAGTATTATGTGTGTGTATTAACACAGAGGAAGTCATTATACCAGTGATGAAGAAACAGACATGTTTCTCTGCTCAGCCTTTCACCTCAGTACCAGCATCCCCCTCCATTCACTAATTGGCCCACACTGAATAGGCTGTTATTCTTCTACTTTTCTCTCATCACATCCCTCTTTCCTTTCTTCCCTTTTCCCATCCTCATCCTCCCTCGTCTTCTCCCCTCGTCCGCCTGTCTCTTTGTTCTCTGTGACACAGACGCAGGGAGTGTGTGGATGAGTGTGTGTGTGTGTGTGTGTGTGTGTGAATCCTCTTTCTTCCTTTTCTTCTTGCTCACGCCTCTTGTTTTTCTTCTTCTTTTTTTGTTTTTGTGAGTCAAAGAGGTGAGCTGGGGGCCCCCTTAATGTACACAGAGAAAGACAGGGGCCCCCTCTTAGTTTCTTCTATAGTGACTATGCTGAAGCCAGCTGAATAACCCTTTTATTGAAGGAAGGGCAAGTTGTGGAAACATCGCAGAGATTAAAAGAGGCTTCGGTGTCATTAGTCTGTAGTCACTTTCTTTGCTGTCATCAGTGGATGTGTGAATAGGTTTACGGGGGGTTGATGGGGTTAAGTGAGGTTAAAAGCAGTGTGTCAAGTATTGGATCGTTCTGTGAGCTAGTGCTCCCAGTATTAAAGTGATATTTCCTGTTTTTCTTCAATTAAGCTGCAGTTAGTTTGAGGCCCTTCTACCTGCTGGAACAATTCAATTGGCTTTAGTGTAATGTGAGCGCAGTCAAATGCTATAATCTCCTCTTACTCTGTCTAATTTCCTATGCTTGCCTCTCTCAGGACCTCATCGTGGACCAGACCATAGAGAAGGTTTCATTCTGCGCTCCGGACCGTAACTATGACAAGGCCTTCTCCTACATCTGCAGAGATGGGACTACAAGACGATGGATGTGCCACTGCTTCATGGCTCTGAAAGACTCGGTGAGAGGACAGTTCTAGATACCCTTAAGGATTTAGATGGAAAAGTCTCTGTTGCACTAGCTTTTATATATATGAGCGCAAATAATTCTTCCATTTGTTTTCTCAAAAAAAAAAAAAACACCTTGAGGTTTACTTTCAGTATTTTAAAGGGGCTTAAAAACAGGAAGAGATTAGCAGTGGCAACAAATGACCATAATAATTCAGCAACTTGTATCAACAACAGGTAATAACAGGCACAGAGTAGGTAGGTTGAAGCAGCTACCACTAGCAGGAAATAATGCAGTTTTTTTTTTTTTAACATAGCTGTGATTTCTGCTGTCTAAAAATATCAAAAGTACTGAGATATTTTCCGCTTACGTGAAATAGTGTTTGGTAAAGTTTGGTATAAACAAAAATAAAGACTCATCAGTATCAGAAAGCCATTTACACACTCTGGATAATGTCGAGAGAATCGGGTCTGGACATTGCCCACAGTCTCTGTTTTTCAAATTTAGCATTCAATCAAACGTAGTTTCAGATGTGTTCACACAACTGGATAACTCCACTGCTGATTTAGGTAAAGGTGCCGTCTGTATGGATATTGCATGGATACTTGTTAGGGAGCATCCCAGTTTCAGTGTGATTGTGTTCAGCTTTTGGGTTTCCACATGTATCCCTCATCAGGTAATGCCTATATATGGCTACATGAGTGCAATGTGTGAAAATGGCTTTGGATGTTTCCTTTTTTAATTGCCACTCATACATAGACATACAAAACACTAAGTAGTCAACCAAACCTGGGACAGAGGTGTCTCAAAATACAGCTGTAGCTAATTAAATGCATTCATTGCATTGTTTTTGAATTTTCTCTACCTGTCGCTAAAATAGTTTCACTGGAATGACCTTGGGATAAGCCGACTAAGATTTAAAGACATCTGCAATAGAACGAGTGCTGGTATAGTATAATGTGGTTCTAAACCTCACAGTGGTTTCATCAAGTTAGACTGCGAGTTGGATTACTAATGTGGAAGGAAGAGGACGCAGCACAGACCTGGGGGATTAGGAGAAGGGATTAGATAGAAGCCAGTGGAGTTATCTGCCCATTTGTGTCTCTCTCCATTTCCACCATACAATATCCATAACTGTGTGCTCATCTTAAACTGGACTCTGTCTTCTGTTATTGCCGTGGCTGTCTTTGTATAAGAAAGAAGCTAAGACAAGCAGCCGGTGTACCAGGGATTTGATGGAAAATATTAATGACTCAGTGTAAAATGCCAGCTCAAATTAGTAGCTTTCAAAGGGATAACATACTTTTACTTATACTGATATGAAAGTTTCTTTGCAATCCTAAAGAAACTCTATTATGCGCAAATAAAGCAAAGGCATTTGAAAATATATATGATAAATTCTGATATTGTAGGATAAGGGAAAGTGTGCAAATGTGTTTTAATGCTGTTTTTTCCTTTCTCTATTTGTTTTTGCATTAGGGGGAGAGACTGAGCCATGCAGTGGGTTGTGCCTTTGCTGCCTGTCTGGAGAGGAAGCAGCGCAGGGAGAAGGAGTGTGGTGTGACGGCTTCGTTTGATGCGAGTCGCACCTCATTTGTGCGTGAGGGCTCCTTCCGCGCCAATTCCTCCTGCAGCCAGCAGGGCAGCAGTAGTGAGCGAGAGGACAAGCTGCAGGAGAAAAAGAAAGGTAGAAGGGTTGTTTTTTAACTGCATAGGCAATAATAGCACCATCATAATCACATAAAAACTGTCCTGAACAGCCGTGATTACCATAACCCCTTCTTCCTCCAGACCAGCCCTCTATCATGCCGGCCCTTCCACCTGGCACCGCCTCCCCACCCGAGGGTGCGGCATCCCCTATGGAGCGACCAGAACCAGGCGGGCCTCATGCCATCCCCCGCCGCCACGCGCCCATTGAGCAGCTGGTGCGTCAAGGCTCATTCCGGGGATTTCCGGCCCTCAGCCAGAAGAATTCTCCCTTCAAGAGGCAGCTGTCACTCCGTCTCAATGATCTGCCATCCACATTACAACGCAAGACAGATTTCGAGACCAAGAACCCTGGTGAGTGGAAGCGTTTTTGGCGTTATACTGACAAACGTTGACATCTGCTGACCTCCTGATCCCAGTCCTGTTTTGTTAGAGCCTGAAGTCCACAACATTGGAATGTGGGGTAGGGTGACAAAAACTACAGCTCTGTTCCTTCCAAGCAACAGAGCAAGCTAGTTTATATCTGTGTCCAATTCACCCTTTCATCATAGTAATAAATTCAGTTTTAGTGACTAAATAATAATGAATAAGAGGAAGTAGCACATGCTACTAGTTTAAAAATGCCTAAATGTATGTTGGATGTGTAATTTGCTAATCAAAATGATCGTTCCGCAGTCACACAAACTATATTTTTCATGTTGGCATTTAATTAATTTGGATGACATTCAGTGATGGCCATTATTTATTTGTTGCTCTGTCTCCTATTACCTGAGCAGCATGTTAGGTACCACCTTATTAACTGTTAGACTGACTGAACTACTACTGAAAGTGCACCAATTATAGTAACAAGGGTGTCTAATTTAGAGTTTTTGTGTTAAAGAGGAAGATTCACAAGTACACTAATGCTTTAGGGTACATAGAAAGTTAACAATATGTTGTTTAAGCTATTGTTTAAGTATGATGTGGAATGACATGAATTAGTTTCACTATTAGTTTTCATTAAATCAGTATTAAGGCTAAAACTACTAATACACTTATTAATGGATCAGTAGCAAGATGCAGGTTTCACAATTCAATTCAATTCAATTTTCTTTATACAGCGCAAAACACAATAACAGTTGCCTCAAGGCGCTTTATATTGTAATATATATTGTAACAATAATACATTCACAGGCAGTTAATGATACAAAATTGAAAAAAAATGACAGCAAAATAAATATTTACTAGTGGTAATAGACAGTAACCTATGTTTATAGCAGAGGGATTTATTATATTAACATGTAGATGCTAAAGACTAATATTAGGCAATGACGGTCGACTAATTTCATTCACACTTCATTCTTCTAGAGATGATTTAACCACACTTGATTTACACATGGCATCAAAATGTCTCTCACATACTCACAGGAAAATCAGGCAGGATATCGCTCTTCAAGAAGGAAGAGTATCTGTTTATTTTTTAAGGTACAAATAATTTTTTGTTATTCCAAAGAAGTCAAAGAACATGACTTCTGCATCTACAAAGTATCTGCACACCGGGATGTATTCCACTTGCGTCATGGTTGTTTGTTAGAGGGTTATAACATTTTCCATTTGGCTTGAGCGTGGCATCACTGACCCCTGACTGTACACGTCTGAGTAATCATGTTACTGAATAAATCATCAGCAGATCTTAGGTGAATTTACAT
>VOQK01010058.1:21725-36885 GCA_015052645.1 Benitochromis conjunctus | reverse complement strand
CCTCAACTAACCTCTACTTAGAGCATAAGTGTGAATATGGGTAAAAGAGAAAAGCCCCCCTCCTGTCTAGGGTCCCCAGCTCTGTGTGTGTATGTGTGTAGGAATGTGTGTATTCTTGTGATACAGAGAGACTGAGAAACATAGTTGCTATGCTCAATCTTATCTAATACGCCTTCATATCTGTGATGTGTGTTTGGTGTAACATACTTTACTCTGATGAGCAGATAGGTAAACATCTTAACATGAATATGATTACATATATGATAACTGATATAAAAATGATATAAAAATACTTTTACTGATTATAAAAGTCACAATAACCAGATGAATAAAATATCACAAATCCACAACACCTACAGGCCAGTGGACACTCTTTCAGTGATGAGGATGTACACATCCTGGACAGGGAGGAACGCTGGTTTGAGTGGGGAGTCAAGGAGGCCATTTATGTGAAAAGGGAAAGACCATCTCTGAATTGAGGAGGGGGCCTAAGGGTATATCTTTCACCATCTTACAATGGTGTGATTGCAGCCATTCCCCAACTCTCTGTGAATGGTACTCATGGGCATTGATCAATGGGCTTTGATCAGTGGTTGTTGATCAATGGTTATGAGAATTTGCACATTAATGATCAAGGAACTGACCTCCCAGCCCATTGTTCCTTCAGTGGTGCTAGTTTCAGTCATTGTGCAATGTACTGTTTATAAAATTGGGGAAAACCTGCAGTCAGCTGAGACTGAAGAAGTCACTTGGATGAGTGACGAAACGTTTCTCCCACTGAAAATGTCATCCAGGGAAAGATGGACTTTGTTTTGAAGTTGTTGTTTTACATGTTTGCTGTGGTTTGTTGTTTCAATGTCGAGTTTATTTTCTGTATTGCATGTTGTGGTTATATTTGTTAAATGTCCTGGAGAGACTCCGCCCCTTCCTAATCACTAATTGGACACACCTGAGGGGTGACAGGAGGCAGAAATTGAAGAGAGTTGTTGGGGATTGAAGAACAGGACTGTGTTGGTACCGGAGGAGGACCAGTGCGGCGGTGGGGAGAGAGCGTGACAGACAGAGCCAAGGCGTGGTAATCAGTGGGAGTGCTGCTACTGCTGCTGGGAGAGGCACGGAAGCCCGGATATAGGCAGCTTGGTGTGGCGCACGGCGAAAGAGAGCGGAACCAAAGGAAGTTCACCCCCAGGGGAGAACAGGGCGGTGACGGGACGACAGGCCAGACACCGACACGCGCGTTGGGCACAGGACAGCAGCGGGCGGAGTTCAGAGCTCTGCCCATGCAGGGTAAGTCTCGCCCTGTTAACGATTAGAGACACTCTGGTTAACCAAAGGAGAGTGACTGCCACTGTCCTCTTGTCCCTCAGTGGCTGCTGGAGCGCAGCGGCGGAGAGAGGACCTGTGAGGACGCTGTCGGCTCGGACTTCCTGACGGACTTTGTTTTTAATCAGCTGAAGCATTGAATTTTACTTGCGCCGTTTTATGCTTTTAATTCTGTGTTCTCCCTGGCCAGGGGTGTTTTAAATGTTTTTATGTTTTGTAAATTAAATAGTTTTTAGATTAAATGATACGTTTAGAAACAAATTTGCATAGATTTTTCTACTGTCTCCGCTACACCACTGCTCATCCCGTTTTAGAAGGGTTTCCCTTCTTAGCTAAAGTAACACCAGTGTGTGTCCCCGCCCACTCGTTTACAAAAACACTACGTTCAGATGAACAGATCAACTTTTGGGAATACTTCTTACTAAAACAAGGATTGGTGTCATGTTATGCTGTGTGGCAGGTAGGGTAGGACCCAAATGCAGGACTCGTAGACGGGAGGTTAAACTTAAAGCGCAGCTTTATTGCTGGGGGAAAACTCTTCATAGAAAATAGACTTTTCAAAAACAAAACAAAACCTCAAACGCAAAACTAGGAATGAAATTGGTAACAGGAACCTAGGAACTAAAACTCACTCTAGGAAACTAACAGGCACACAAGACAAACACACAGCATGATGAGGGTACAACACGACACAGTGCAAGGAAAACACCGGGCTTAAATACACACTGGAGTAATCAGGGAATGGGAGACAGGAGGTAGACACAGCTGGGAGAAATCAGACTTAACAAGACAAGGGAAGCTAAACTAGACACACTCACATGAGACACGGACTTTCAAAGTAAAACAGGAACCACACGACAAGCACAAACTGGACTGGAACAGAGGGAGCTCAAAATACAAAACAGAAACCAAAACACAGGATGATAATAATCAATACAGCACAATCAGAATCAGAACATAACCCACAATACAGAATCAAAGCAAAACATAAACTCAAAATGCTGGGTCAAAATGACCCAGAACTGTGACTACTGGGGACGGTCACATGAGCACGCTTGCAAACTTTAAAAAAAAAAAAAAGAGTAGTGCTGATATAAATTTCACCACATAGCACTTGTTACACTACATGTTGATCTTTGTTTGTTTTCTTGTGTTTTGCCCTCTCTGACAGAAAGAAGACCCAGCTAAAATATAGTTAAGCTTTCAAAGATGTCCAGTGAAGGTCCCGTGCAAAGACAAAACAAAAGGGCTAATGATGTATCAGAAGAATATGAGACGCAGTCTGAGGCAGTTTCATCTACCAGAGAAGGAGACCTGTCAATTATTCCTGAAGCCCATTAAAAAAAGTGAAAAACTGGGGAAAAAAATAGGATCTCAATACAAAGCCTCATTATACAAAAAATGTTTGAACTGAATCCACAGAGTCAGCTAAATAAAGTTTGCGTGGCAGACTGTTGCAAGGTTTGGGGGCCAAAGACTGAGAGGCTCGCTCCCCTTAGTACTTGGTCTCATAGGAGGAACAACAAATTCAGAGCCTTTAACTGAAGACTGCAAACAGCAGTGTGTCTAATAAGAAGCTGAGATAATTAATCTTTGTCCATTTAGTGCTCTACAAGTAAGCACGAGAATTTTAAAACAAATCCTACAAGGTAATATAAAGCCAATATAAAGAGTTTAAAATAGGAGAATTGAGAGCATGCTTATTTGAAGGCCTTAGCAGGCTGGCAGCGACATTTTTCTACAGCTTGGGGGCGTGAAAAAGATGATTTATCTGCGCTGCGCTTTACCGTAATCTAGACACAATGGCACAAATGCATGAACAATTCTTTCCAGTTCAGTTGAGGATACTGTAGCTCACAATTTAGAAATATACCTTAAATGAAAGAAATAGGAATGTGGAACAGATTTTATAAGAGAGTCAAAGCCTAGGGAAGAATCAATATTATGCAAAGATCGCAAATATTGAATTTAGCAGATGAGCAGAAGGAAGCAAGTGCTTGATTTGGAGGAGCTAATCATTGCCTCAGTCTTATTGGAATCTAAAACAAGGTCATTGTTGGAGAGGCAAAGGAAGGAAAATAATAATGGACCCAGGGCTGAACCTTGCTGAACCCCAAAGGTTTGAGAAGCAGTGGTGGAACAGAACTGCCTTTCCCTGACTAAAGTCCTGTGAGATAAATGTAGCACCCAACCCATGTAGCTAGTAGTCCAATAAGATAAAGAGGGTTGTTGTAGTACTGTGGGTGGGTCCCTGGGTTCTTTAATTTAGTGGCTTGCCATGCTAACCTGTAATAATGATGAAATAATGCTCTTACCGGGCAACGTTTAGGAAAGTGCAAATATTGGCGCCTCCAATACAAACTTTTAGCATTTAGTTCCACTAAGAATTTTGGTTAAGCCTCACTGAAACAATAACTCAAGTGAAATATAAATAACTCACACACAACGCTTAATAAGAAAAGAAGTCTTTAGTTAAAGGACAAAAGTTCAAAGGTTTGTAAAACAATTCACTTAAAGAAACAGTATCTCGGAATATCAAACACCAAAATACTCACACATACACACTCGTGCCCTCCTACTGCAACCCAAAATCAGAGTCCAAGTTCACTTGAGCTTTTCATGACATACCACGTTGGTACATATTAACATAATAACATACACGGCTACAGGTGGTACATGTGCTAACATTGCTAGCTGCTATTAGCATCGTATTACACTGAATTTGATAGAAACCATTCAAAACAAATCTCAGAATTAGTCCTTAAGTCCTTAATAAAAAATAAACTAATATGAGATGTAATCTGTTTTATTACCATGTAGCAAATAATTTCGTCAACTACTATTTTAACGCATAATCAACTTATGAACTTTAAATCACTTTAAAATGAACTTTTACCCATTTAAGCATTTAAAGTATTTGCTCATTTGCATAGTCTCTTATGGGGCGGGCTAAATAAATAATAGGAAAATCAGTTTAATGCTGAGCTTTGAGACCAGCCAAAACCTAAAGCCTGTTAAGTAACATACTAGGGTCAGCAGAATCAAAGGCTGCACTGAGATCAAGTAAAATGAACAATTTTACTTGATCTCAGTGTACAGAACAGCTCTCTGAATCACATGCCATTAAAAGATCATTATAGAGCTTTAAAAGAGCAGGTCCAGTAGAGTGCTGCTTTTCAAAACCAAATTGGAAAGGTTCAGAAATCTGTAATTTGCATAATAAGGATATGACTTCCAACAATTTTCCCCAATAATTTGCTTATAAAAGGCAATTTTGAAATAGTCTGATAATTGCCAACAGAACTGGCAGAAAGATTAGGGTTTTTTAAAGTAATGAAACCAAGGCACTTTAAAACATAAAGTGCATTGAAGTTACTTTTGTTATGAGTTGGTAGCATGTGAATAAAGCTGAACTGAAATTCCATTAGTTTTAATTATAGTGTTTCCATAATTCCATTGTACATGTACAATGAAAAAACAGGGCTATTCTACTCTTCTATCCTTTCTGGTATTTTTGACAGTTACCAGGCAGGATCAGGTCCACTGTAACGTCCCTCTGGACTTGAACTACATCACAATTTGTGCCACCAATGCAATTCAGTATGAAACTTACCCACAGACATTGTGATATGCCACAGTAGGAAAAATATCTTTTATTGGTTTCCCAGGAAACCGTGGTGGTGTGAGCAACACCAGGACTGTGAAGTCCAAGCAGCTAAGAGAAATTCTGTCATCATTACAGGCCCTGCACCTAAAACACTAGTAATAATTGTTTGAGTGTTTCCATTTCACGCTGACTTGTCCTACTCTGCTTTTGATGTATTCATTTCAGATTTTGTTCTATGGATAAAAAGTGGATGGCAAAGTCCCAAATTTCTACACAGTCCAAAACAACAAATCAAATAACTCTCTTGGTTGAATTGTCTTTGGCTCTTGGCACAATGCAGCAGCTCCCCTGTTGGTCTCCTGGAATCTCTCAGGTGGTTTGTGACACAGTTTGGCTTTTTGTCATTATTCATTATGGTTGTCTGTATGCCGTTTGTAAGTCTCCTGTTATTTCACACCAGTCTCTGGTCCCATGCATCCGTTTCCTCAATTAGATTCACGAATTCTTGCACCACAGTTTAGCAGATGTCTTTGTGCTGTCTGGCCTTCCATCTACAGCCTGTTTGTTTTCTCTGCCTGTCATTGATTTAATCTGAATGGTGTCCTGTTTTTGCCTTTTTCCTTTGTTCTGCCTGCATTTCTTGGACACTGTAAGAATTTCTTTATGCTGTTATGTGCCTTGTTTTGCGTGCATGTTGCCTTTGATTTCTTTGCTCGAGCTGAGACAGCTGTGCGTCAGTTTTAAATTGTTTTACGTCAAGCCGATTCTCCCAGCTTTCATATCAGTGCCAAACTACCCACAGGGGTAAATAATGAATTTAATGATGGCTCCGTTGAATTTAGCAGCTGCATTTACAGGTACTAATGCTCTCAAAGCTTAGCCGAACAACTGAAAAGAAAAACTCCACATCTAGTCCAAACTGTTTATTACTATTATAAAATTTTGCACGCCATACATAGTTGGCAGAACTGGAAGTAAACACAATGGAAGAAATTTCAGTTTTTCTTGTCTTACTATGTGAGATGAACGCTGAATAAATACATTGTACAAACTCTTTGGCCCTAGCACATCCCTGCTGGGTGGGCTAAATTTAATCTCAAATGTAATCGAGACATCAGCAGGATGCCCTACATTCTTTGCTGCTGCTGCTGTGTACACTGTGACATCTCACACAATAAGAAGAAAATAAGAAAGCAAACAACCAACCTCAGCAGAGAAATTCAGAGCGACCTCAGAATTCTCAGAAGAACCTGCCCAGCTTTACTGTCCTGAAGTGAAGTTGTTGCTTCACAGTGAATGCTGCAGCTGCCTTAAAGGTCTAAATGCTCCCTGACAGTCTGGGATAAATTATTCTTGTCTGCCCGAGCTTTGGGATTTTGTCGGCGACACTAGAAACCCAAAAACTGCAGCACAGAAGCACAGCTTGTGATATATAATATAAAGCAAGCTACCTGGCCAAGCTGTACAACAGCAGCAGCAGCAGCACGCTTAATTTCAGATTTTAAGTTTGTTGCTCACACCCTTCAGCACCAAAGAGAGTTGGGATGAGGAAGGATGTTCAACACACAGCCCGGGGTGTTTCAGAGTGCAGCTACTCAAACCTGTCTTTGCTGTTTAGTTCAGAGATTGCCATACTTGTCAGCACTGCTGCTGGAACTGAGAGAGCACTTCAGCAAGCACACAAGAGAGGTGGATCCCCCCCCCGACGTTCGCCCAAACATGTTTGTTTGACAGATTCATAGACCTGAAGAAGCAACAGCCAGGACTTAGTCATAGATTCATTGACCTCATGGTCAAATGGACTTAGACACCAGTTTGTGGTGTGGTACTGAATAACTAACCGCTGCAGCAAATCCTCAGGAGGTATGGCGAAGCCTTGGGCCATGCTGTAACAGTCAATTATATCCATATACACTCCAACACACACTCACTGCACCATAACCACCTTCCATTACTTATTGTTGCGACCGGTAAACCCATAATTAGGAGCAAAGGCTCTCACCAACATTTCTGTCATACACACACTGGCTGGTGTGAAGCCTTTTGTTTAGGGAATTGAAATTAGATGAGAAATGGAAATAGGGATTTCAGTAATTAGTATATCTGGTTGCTAATTACATATTATTTATGCATGATAATTATCAAAAGCAGATTTGTGGTTTCTGAGCAGTGTAGGTGGAGTGGAACATGTTGCCAAGAGGAGCTGCCACTCAGACAAAAATGCACTTCATTTGGTTCTGAGACAAATGAACCGATGTCAGAGATTTCACCTTTTCATTCCCCCAAAACAAAATATTTCATATACGAGACATTAGTGTGGGCTGTAACTTCCACATTCAAGGTCCAAACTTGTCAATTGGTACACATCAAAATAGTCAAGAATGTGTTATTGTACCTGTGAACCTCTGTTTGGTAGCTTTTGAAATGATGTTATTGTGACAGTTATTGGCCAGTGTCATGGTACGGCTGTGTGGCAGGCAGGATGTAGCATCCAAACGCAAGACACTCAGATGGAGGAATAAACTTGAAGTGGCTGCTTTATTGCAGTTGCATAAACGTCATAAAAATAAACTTGCAAAAACAAACCTAAACTGGAAGCTAATAAAAAAAACACTAGGAAACCTGGAAATGAGAAACTAGGGAAGGAGATCTCAGGGAGCTCGGAAGGGGAAACCACACAGCATGGCGAGGGGACAATGCAACACTGACAGAGAGAAACACAGGGCTAAAATACACTGAGGGAAACGAGGGAATGAGACACATGAGGGGAGCACAGCTGGGAGCAATCAAACATGATGAGACAAGGGTGAAGCAAAACTAGAAACACTGACATGAGGCGAGGGACCGCCAAAGTAAAACAGGAAGTATAACAGAGAGACGCGAACTTGACACTGAACAAAGGGAACACGGATCACAGAGACAGGAGTGACAAAAGACACGACTGACTGGAAAACAAGATAATAATAATATAAAATCAACACTGGGTCACCGACTCAGGACCGTGACAGCCATGACCTATACTGTAGACTTTCACAATTTTTATAATCATAATAAGTCTTACAAAACATTTAAGATTATTAAGGGAAAGATTTTAAGATATTAGTTGAGAATTGGGTTGGAACGTTTATGAGTAATAAAAAAACATGGTGTACATTCACTTTAGTAGGTACAGTTATGATCCATTTTTGAGTTTGTATAGCTCATCATGGGTTGTCATGGTAATCTTAGGCCTTTAATGATTTTGTTAAACAGTTCTTTTTCCAGATTGGGGTGATTGTACAGCATACATCTTTAATGACTTTAATAACAATATTTAGGTGCATAAGTCTGAAAAAATGTTGTAGTTTCTCTAATCCACACAGGTTTAAAAAAATATACATGCAGTCCAACAGAGATGGACTTTCAGTATAGTCCAAAAATTCTCGAC
Source organism: Benitochromis conjunctus (assembly GCA_015052645.1). Classification (NCBI taxonomy): domain Eukaryota; kingdom Metazoa; phylum Chordata; class Actinopteri; order Cichliformes; family Cichlidae; genus Benitochromis; species Benitochromis conjunctus. Next base: position 28,528 of record VOQK01010058.1, on the reverse strand, counting down.
AGGGTTGAGGTTTCCATTATTTCATCCACTTTGTACAATGTACCAGTACCACTGGCCCCAGACCATGATGCTACCAACACCACGCTTTACAGTTGTTACAGTGTTACTGAGCTTTGACAGCCTCACTTGTACTCCTCCAAACGTACTCCTTGTCATCGTGACCAAATATCTTTGTCTCATCTGATATTAAACTTTTCTCCAAAAGGCATTTAGCTTGTCCATGTGGGCAGGTGCAAATCTCACTCGAGCTTAAAAGTGTACATCTTGGAGCAGGGACTTGATCCACAATCCACGGTGATGTAAAAATGTAAAACTTCACTGTAAAAAGTGACACAGGTGTTCCTGCGGTTTCTGATTCATTACAAGCAGGAGCCTTGGTGGTTCCTGGGTTGTTTCCAGAACATCCTAACCAATGTGCTCCCAGAGGGTCTTTTTCCAGGCATTGGCAAAATGATGACATAGCCGAGTAACTTGAACTTCACAGTAATTTAAAAAATGGCCCATTAAGCTCCTGAAATGCCCGTCCCAAAGCCCTGATCTCAGCCCTAAATTTGTGGACAATTTGTGGTCTGTGCTTAAACGCCAAGTCTTAAAACCAGCCAGTTTAAATGAACTCTACCAATTCCACCAAGAAGAGTGGTCAGATATCCAGCTGAAATAATGCCAGAAGCTTGTCGATGGCTACCAAAAATTCCTGGTCAAAGTGTAAGTTGCTAAGGGGCATTTAGCCAAATATTAGTGCGAGTATATGTATAGTCTTAGCCCTCTGTGGATTAGAGTCAATATAATGAATTAATAAAAATAATTCAAACAAGTGCACCCAAATCTTTAACGTCACTAAAGATGGAACACTCTGGAAAAACAAACAAATAATTAAAATTTCCCAAATGATCATGATATTCATGCCCCTGATGAGTGTATGACTGCAAATGTATGTCTTGCTAATACCGAGTTGGATCACTTTTGTCTTCAGAACTGGAAAAGTCAAACGTCGAATTATTGCTTTAATATAAAAAGCATACTTAAAAATGTCTCTCTATAAAAAGAATAATAACTTTTTCAAGCTTCTCAACCTTTTACCCCAAGTGATGGCATTTAATAGGACCTTGCAGATAAACACTGCAGTCTTTCTTCAACAAAAAGATAAAGTCAGTATATTTATCTTACAGTGACGCACGCAATATGTCTGGGAGCACAGTGAAGGTAGTGAAGCTCCTGTCAACACCTGCACTCCTCAAATCGTGCTGCAAATAATTGACTCACGTTGCTGATGCTTCATACATCAGAGAGTTTAAGTGCTGCTGTGACCTAAGCATAGTTCAACCGCCCACATGCGCGTTACAGACAGACACCTGAAGATCCTGCAATAAAAATAACTTCATGCGCAAAAAGTACCACAATAGCCTGACGTACTGTATGTTCCTGGTGAATAGTTGAATCGCTGAATGGTTTTCTGCATTTGCTGCAGCTTGTTTGTGCTCCCGTGTGACCTGCACATCAGTGTTTTGCATTTACAAAGTAATCTGAAACATACCGCAAGACTCCAGTAATGCAGTTTTTATGCCTTGACCAAATTATAAAGCTTTTGTCATCTTTAAGCCTTGGTAGCTGGCTCGTTGCAGAATATTTGCCTGCATTACTCTATAGCACAGCACTTTTTTTTAAGCGGAGTGCTCACTGGCTGTGTTTGCTTTTTATTGCTAGACTTATAAATGGATAAATGGAGCAGGAACTGATGTTTACATTCAAACTCTTTACCAGGCATTTAGTCATATAATGCAGCTCATTTTAATCAATTTATTATTTATGGCCAGAAAAAAAAAAGGGCAGACCTTGCAAGCTAAGCAAGGTCTAGCTTGCTAATGTGCAAGTTTCCTTTGAAAGGGAAAACAGATCAAGATGATGCATGCCACTGCTGTCACATACACCACGGAGAGCCAGCAAGCTCTTTCCTCTGTGGTCAGTGAGTCGTGGGTAACTGGTGTGCTGGGGGTCACATCACAAATGCAAGGAGAAACAATGATTCACAGGGTGACAACGTTTCATCAGAGGGCAATATTTTATAAGGCCCATGACGTGATATTTCACACAACCTGTCAAGCCTTCCCGAGGAAGCTTCAAAGACAGAATAAGCCATACTTGTCTTTCGAGTTATTGATGAAGAGTAAGTGTAGAGAGATGGATTATGATAAATAAGCCACAAAAGTGAAACTGCCTGCACCACACGCGAGCCTGATGCACGCTACGCTGGCTGGTTATTTCTCAGTTGCAATATTGAGTCAGAAAGTGTGAGTGCCCATATCAGCTCAGCTGTTTCGTCCAATGAAATACATCTGTTTCTTATCAGCGTAAGATTATATCGGCAGCGCACAGCGAGTCTGCGGTGACTGGATTTGTAAAGGCGCTCACGAGTTTCTAAAGAGCGACATTTCTGTGTATCAAGTCCAACTTCAGCCTGCTGCACTTTATTGATATCTTCACTGCACAGCATTCGGTGCTGCAGGATACACGCGGTATAATCCTCCAACAAAGTCAAGTCATCTGCTTCATAATGGAGCTGCCAGAACATGTCAACAGACAGTGGCCCAATTTTATCTCCGCATTGCCAGGGGATCATTAGCATCTATCACTTTTCAGAAACTCTGCTGAAGTTGGAGTACATTTAAAATGGCTGAAGGAATACTGTCATATTTTCATCTTTAACTGGCACTCCCTCGCGCTCAAGATGTTTGTCACATTGTGGGAAAAGATTCAAATTTTGTGTTTTACTTTCCTGAGAATGGATTTCTCATTATAAACACAGGGTAAAGCCAAGTGCAAACTTAACTGTATTTTTCCATAAAATATACTGACTGGCTGCTGAAGAACAGGTTAAGTTACTGCATAAGAATTGGTTTTGATATGAGGGTCGAGCCAGGTAATACTGTACAGCATAAATTAGCTACAGGATTGGGAAAATATGGATTTTATCCCCCTGTGACTTTAATGTCATATTGCCACTAATCAAAAATCCACCATCCCATAATATTTATATTCATACTGAGAACTTTGAAAGCAAAAATCCAGATTAAAGCTGAAACTTAATGCACAAGTGACACAAAACTAAAGTGCAAACCCTCCTAGCATGTTTCGACTAACGGACATAAAGGGTACACTGACATTTTGTTGCATTTAAAGCATATGGCACTGTGACCAAGTTGCCAAAACTCATCGTGTGCAAGAAAATGCATGATCATTTAACGTTCATTCAGTATACTCTCTGAGCTAATGAGCTTCTGCAGTGACTACCATAATCTTTTTAAGGTGTGTGTTTTCATCATGTGGTAAGAGCGTCCCGATCCAACACCATCAGCTTGTACAGAAAACCTTGTTAAAAACAAGTGCAGGATGCAGATGTAGTAAAGCTGTTGGTATTAACGTTACTGCAGACGCTGTCAGAATGAATGTTTGATGTTGCAAGAAACAAACATCAGGCAGTAATCCTCTCATAATGATCCACAAGTGGATGGAGACGTGGACAATATTTGCCTTATTGGAGCTGGTATGAACGCACCTCATTAAAATGATGACATTTTAATAAGCCCCGACGAGTGTGAAGTTTGTCGTTCCGGGTGAGATTCCTTTTTCTTTCCCCCGAACATGTGGGCTAGTATTTACTTCAAAGCGAGTGTGTCACTGAGAAAGAAGCAGCTAAAGAAAAGGGGTATTTTCTCAGCCTTGCACCTGCAGTATCAAAAGAAAAAAGGAAAAGCAAGCTAAATCTAATGCACCCATTATAACACCAATTACAGTTTTGACAAATTATCATGGCTGGATTCAATAAGCCAAAAATCCCTCAGCCATCCGTGTTTTTTTTTTTTCCTGTGACACTGTTTGACAGGAAAGAAAAAGCATTATGCCTAATAGAGGCGCTTCTGCGGCTTTAAGAAACAGCATCTCAAATGCACCAAGCTTACAGGTTGTGACAGCCAGAGTTTATATGGCAAGAAGCCACACATATAAATTGATACTTTGGGTCTTTCTTAAAAAAAAATGTACCTAAATCCCTGAGGCATCACAGAGCGATGTGTGTGCTTGTATGAAACACTGGCTGTTGTTTCATAGCTCATGTGAAAAATATCTAGTTATCACGCGGACAGGAGTTTAGAAACTGCTGATGGCTTCCTTTATAATACCAATAGAAAGGCTGTAATAATAGGCTCTTAAAAATGAAATATACCCTACATGCCCCATGCTATAATTTTGCATGAATTGTACTGGTGAATTATTTATTAACCTCGTGGAAAACTTAAAATTCTGCATTCTCTATATTTTCTTTTATTTATTAATGCATTCGCTTGGAAAATGTCACGGCATGCAGCATTTGTCTCTGCACTTTTCATGCACCATATGGTGCCGGTATTTTTGCAGAATTAATGCTATTTTGGAATAATAGAAAAAGCCACAAAGTGGTGACTGCCCTCGCTGTTTGCTGGGTTCATTTTAGTTTGTGCAAAATGCTGCCAGGAGGGGGGTGCAATTTGGGAAGGCTTGAGCTTTAAAATCGATATTGTGAATGACCTTAAAAGCCCCAATATTTCTATTTCTTTCTTTCTTTTAATCCTCCTTGTCGGGACAAAAGTGCTTTTTACGTTTTTGTGATATTTGATGCGGTAGAAATGCTTTTTTGTCCAGAGGGGAAATTGAAACAATGCAGACTGAAATGCTTTACAGCTGTAAAGTGAATTTAGAAAACATGATTAGCTGTCACACACAGTCGCTGTGTTTAAAGGCCTGTCAGTCAGTTTGACAGTGAGAAATGCATTTGCTCCCATCTCTTGTATGACTGTTGTCAGGGTTGGATAAAAGATTAAATGGTTTGTTTTTTGAATTTTTATTGAACTAGCGTAGAAAAGCATTGTTGGTTTTGTATGTCATTAGATGAAGCATAATGGGAAAGAGCAGTAAGAGGTAAACTGTGGGGTAGGCTTCTTAATCTCTGCTGTGGTTATGCCATATAGAGATATACAAGTCTTTTAGTATCTATACAAATATTAGTGGATAATACCCAAAATGGATCCACCAATTGGATCGTGAGCAGTTGAATTAATGCAGCAATATTTCTCTCTGCTGTTCCTGGATGTTGTTTACATCATTCACAGTTGTCTTTTGCAGACTTTACCCTAATTAATGCAATAAAAGTTAGCTTTCTTTTTTATTTCCTCCACAATGTCTGGGCAACTTTGTCCCCACATTGATGCCATTGTAACAACCATCACACCACCAACCACTTTTCATTGAAAATAAGCATTTTTTGTGTTTTTTTGTTGTTGTTGTTTTAACCTAAGGCTTTGCAGGATGTGACTGAGTGGACATGGAGAGTGAAGATAGCCTTGAAACCAAACAAATCTGAGGCCTCATGTTTCATTTGCTCGGGTAGAATGCCTCTGGCCTTCATCCCGCTCCCATTCAAACATTTCCAAGTGCCCTTGCTCTTGCCAGGCCAATCACCGCCATTTATTTATTAGCAGTGAGGTCTGATACAGTGACAGGCATTTCTGTAGCCTGCTTGCATTTTTTTTTTTTTTAAACACAGCTCACGTGATTTTTTTTTCTCTTTTTCTTTTTTTTCTCTGATTGCTTGTAGTCTACCCCATTTTCTCCAGAGGTATTTTGTTCTGTGCTTGATGATAACGGCTCTTGGTAATTGAACTGAACTAAGAGTTTTCAGACTAATTCGCACATTTGTCTGGCGATTCCAGGCTGGAGCGGAGAGAGAAGTGAGGGTGAAGCTTGAGACAGATGAGACAGACACATGGAGAAAGATTTTTTTTTTAAAACTCAAAATTTAAAAAGAAAACTAATTAAGAAAAGTGACAAACTGACTCATAAGCACATGCTGTTGGCTGCAAACTATGAGTGTGCAGAAACACTAAGTTACCCTCTTAGAATGTAGTTGTTACTGTATTCCCTTACTACTACATTCATTAGATGATAGTCCAGTTTTAACCAGTGAAACGCACATTCAGCATGAGTGCATTTTGTCCAGAGTGCCTCTGGGCTGTCTACTGTTCTCCACCCGTTTCTCTGCATTCGTGTGCTGCTGTCTCTTTTAAAAAAAAGAGTGGACTCGGAAAATGTGATTCACTTCCTTCATTAGGGAAGAGGTAGGTAGGAAGTAAAACCTCTCAAATAAAAAAATGTAAGCAATTTTCAAAATAAAAGTGTGCAAATATATAATATAATAAAATGATAAGTCACGCAATAAATGAACACAGCATAAAATAATAAGATTGCTTCCTCCACATGACAAGTGTGTTGGAGCAGAATTAAGTTAGCCCCCAAAAAATTGACAAGGGAATCTGATATATGAACTGTGGCTCCGTCTTAATTTTATATTGCCAAAAGATATGAATCTGTTGTCTGCTGACAGCAACAGATGAGCTCTGTAGGGCTAGTATATGGCCGAGATTCACCCTGAGCACGCTAAAAGGTGCTTCTGTGCTGGCTGTTGAAGCTAAACAAAACTCTCATCACAATCAGTTCTTTAAAAAATATGTATTTAATAATCAGGGTATTCAGGAGTAGTTGCATAAAACCAGATGTTTACAGACTACGAGCAGTAATGACTGAAGAGCAAGAAAGTTTAGCAATGTTGTGAAGACATGGATATAGGGCGTAACAGTCTGTTTCAGCCCATCTGTTTAGCTCTGTAAAACTTCAGCAGATTGGCAACAGTTCCAGATTTTGTCATTATTAGAAATTTGAGCCACGCGGCATGTTGCAAATTTATCCCTGCTTCATGTGTCATAATAACCATATGG
>VOQK01010045.1:3043-15440 GCA_015052645.1 Benitochromis conjunctus | reverse complement strand
AGAAAAGAAAAAGAATACATAACATAAAACCACAGAAAGCTGAGAAAGTGAAATTTAGAGTCAGAAAACTTCCAGGAAAAAATGAAAGTAAAAACAAGAAGAATTCTAAATAAGTCAGAGAAAGAAAGTTTGAAAGCCAGAGACACAAAGACAAGCCCTGGAACAATGAAAGGAAAAGACAGATGAGTAGCCATCTCTACTTTCATCTTACTGATGATAAAACATCTAATGGACTCAATAACTACTTCAAAAGCCATCAATGAGTCTAGTCCACCCACTCCAGCTCCTCCTCCTTTACTGCGGGACAGGAATAGCACCCCACATTTCTCTCCGGTTTTCTCGGCCTCAGAAAGCAATTAATGAGCACCCACTGGTAGAGTGTGTCCCCTTGTGTGTTGGTGTGTGTTTGTAGTATGGAAAAGGCACAAATACACCATGATGAGGGAAAAGGAGTCTGCACGGCAGCCAATTAGGACATCAAGACAAAAAAAAAACCACATTAAAATGCTGAGATTTTGCATTACACAGCGCTAACTTGAATTCCTTTCTAAAAATGATGCAGCAGATTTTTATGCTCCAGCTTAAACTGCTTTTTATTCAAGAGGAGCAAAGTCTTATTTCATGGTGGAGGAGAAAATTACGGTCTTCAATCATTTTTATGCAAAACTGAGTCAAACTGAAGACTAAATCCTTGACTGTTATTTTCTGCAAACCAGCCTTTATTTGTTTCTGCAGTACTCAAAAAACAAAACTGAGAGATTAAGGTGTCTTAAGTGGCATTATAGTATCAGGCTTAATATCATTTTAACACCAAAATGCAAATGAACTGGTGACTTCATAGGACTCAAAGCCACCATGGTCAGGACTTTGTGACTTCCATGCTACTGTTTCAAACTAAATCTCAACAAACTTCTACTTTTGAGATCAAATCTTTTTTGCAGAAACCTAATTAAAAAGTGAGGTCTGCATTTCTTTAGATGTTGTTTTGGGGTCTTTTGTGACCTTTTGGATGAGTCGTTAATGCGCTCTTGGAGAAATTTTGGTCTGCTGGCCACTCCACCTTTCCATCTGTGGATAATGGCTCTTGCTGTGGTCCCACAGCTTTAGAAATGACTAAGAATGACTTTGTTTCTCATTTGTTCCTGAAACTCCTTGGATCGTGGAATGATGTCAGCTTTTGAGTATCTTTTGGTCTACTCCACCTGGTCAGGCAGATCGTATTTACATGGTTTCATGTTTGAGAACAGGTGTGGCAGTAATCAGGACTGGGTGTGGCTAGAGAAATTGAACTCCGCTTTCCAAAAATGAACTTCAGCAGGTCATCTTGCTCATGTCCACATGGCTAAATGCATCAACTTGCTGCCATGTGATTGGGTGATTTGATGTTTGTGTTAATGATCATTTTAACTTGTGTACCTAATAAAGTGACCAGAGAGTGCAGTTCATCATAGAGTGTGCAGCAGCATGCCATCTTTTTGGAATGACACTTAACAGCAACAGGGGCCCTCTGCAGTGATTCAGCTTTAGCTTACATAACGCTGCCTTTTATTAATTATTTTTGAAATCTTTCATTTCCTTTGCGGACGGCTTAGCCTTAGTCTAGCCTTAGTTAGAACTTTAAATCATATATGTTGTTTATGCTGGTATCCAACTGTCCTCTGAGCAGTCTTCTCCGCTCTGCCATCATCGCTCTGGGGGGGCAACATTTGCTGCTTAGAGGAGGCAAAACTCTTTAATGAGGGCTGCAGTTTTCTCCATACAAAGGTCATGTTTTGAAACATCCTCTTTATTTAATTCATTGTGTTTTTCTTCAAATGACATTTGAGGCACATTCTGTGTTGCTGGGCTAAAAAAATAACATCATATTTGACATAACTGGATATTTCTCTCATTAACAGGTTTCCATATTGGGTAATAATTACTCGACTTATCTTCTGCCTACAGTTTTTTTTATTTGTCCTTGTGATAAACAATCAACGCCAGTGACTTAAAACCTGGTGGAGGCGTTACTTCACGTGTTGTGGAGCCTTCTCATAGATGAAATGTGACCATATCAGGTTGGTCAATCAATTGATTTTGTTCAAGAAATCTACATAAGTTCCTGCTGTTGATGGACAGTGATGCAGTTTTCGTGATTTTACAGCTTCACACCAGCACAACAGTTTTGGACTAAAGCAATAAAAACGTGATTCAAGTGGAGACTGTGAGCTTTAATTAAGGTTTTTAACAAAAGTATTGCATTGATAGCGTGAGAAAGTAATGGGAGAGTTGTGATTAAAAAGCTGCCGATCACCCACTTTAGTTCTCACAGCGCTGGTCTCTAGCCTGATTACACACTCCTCATGTCAGTGCCACCTTGTCTGGAGGAGTGACAACCAAAACAGAAATGCCAGCGCTGCCTTTCTTTTGTTGTAAGACAACTACAAAGAACACAGCAAATTTCCAGGCAGATGGGGGAGCCGACCATGACACCAACTCTCCAAACCGAAAGCATCCGGCTTGGCTCTGTGGACTGTGACCATGAATGTCAAGCTCTATCTCAGGCTAACAATCTAACCACAGCTCATTATGCAAGCCAGCCTTCCCCCACTCCCTGCAGGACACCCAGGCATGCCTGCCAAGACTGCTTCAGAGTGGTTAAAGGGAAAAATCCACAAAGTGTCTGTATCATGACGCAAAACGATCATCAATCTGCGATAAGGCAGAATCCTGCTCCTTCTGTCTCCTTTGTCTGCTTCCATTTGTGGTTTTTACATTTCCCAGGTTGCCCTTTGACAGCTGACAAGGAAGGATTATAAATCTGTTGCATCCATCATGTGTAGGTGGAGTGAATGAAAGCATGGCAGGAAGCACAAGTAGGTGGGAGTCTTTTTTTTCAGTTGAGAAAAAGCAGCATTTTACTCAAACTGTACTGTGGCTACACTGAATTCGGGTCTATTTCCTGATACTGTGGGCGCTGGAGTTGGCCAGTGTGCTCGTTTTCTGACAAATTCCTCCCTCTGTGATTACTGAAGACTGTGGATGCGGAAAAAAAGCTCTTGCACTTTGCAGATGAGGACCTGAAAAAACGGATGTTTTTCCATCTCTCTCTCTTTAAAACCCCCCCAAAACATTTAGGTGAATATCCAAAGATTACAGCTAAACGTGAGCATAGTTGTAGATATTTTTCTCTCAATGAGCCACAGCAGCATGTGGTATTCTTCAGATGAGATGCACATTTTAAGAGGTGGGTTGACAGCAGCAGGAACAGCAATGGGAACTTGCTGTAGGTGATGCAAAAATACATCAACTGAAAATGTTTTAACTTCAGCAAAAATATATGTGGTTCTCCAGGATCTCTATGAAACTAGAGCAAAACAGGGAAGTAGGGGGAAATCCTCTCATAGAGTTTTTTGTGTGTTTTTGTGATTACTGACAGATCCAGGATGGGATGCGCACTACCAAAACTAGACCCTGATAGAAGATTTCCTGAGCTTCGATCTGTTTTTGTATTTAAGTAATTCCCCCTCCAAAACCGGGTACAGTGGTAGGTTTAATCTTTGGGTCCAGTCTTTACCCAGCAACATAGTCATCCATCCACTGAATATCAGTTTGGTGATTCCCACGTTGAAAAAGGTGCAGGGTTTTTTTCCAGCCTAAAGTTCTCCTACCATCAGAGCATCCTGTCAGGCTCTGTGGACTGTGACCATGAATGTCAAGCTAACAAGCTAACCACAGCTCATTATGCAAGCCAGCCTTCCCCGACTCCCTGCAGGATATATACAGACCTGCCAGCCAAGACTGCTTCAGAGTCATTAAAGGAAAAGTCCAACAATTCTCCATGGGTGTGACTTGGAGCTGCTTATTTCACATGGAGGCACCTTGCTCTATAAGTCATTTCAAGGCCAATTAGAACTCAAACCTATCACAGACTTCTGAACATAACTGTTTCCAGATCAAATTTTGTGTAGGCAAGACATTTATAAAACATGTAGCATTCAACATCTTTAAGATAACTTACACATCTGAGCGATGTGTAAATGGGAACCAGACTGGGAGATGGACTTGACTGATGAGTGATCCCTCCATCCTTCCGTCCATCCATCCATCCATCCAAAGCAGAATAACCTTTACAGACCTTGACTTTCCCTTGCTTGTCATGTCTTGTTTCAAAACACCAAGATTGTGAACACAAAAAGTCTCCAACTGGTGACTTTTATGAACACGTCATGCGTTCATCACTTATATTTCAAGGTTAGGTCTGGCTTTCAGTGAGTTTTCTAGTTCATCCCAATGGTTTTATGAAGGGTTGACATCAGGACACTGAAGGCCACTCAAGTTCTTGTGCATCAAGCTTCTTCTGGAGTTAATTTGAAGGGACTTCCTTATTATCCACATACATTTGTCCACAAACTTTTGCTCACGTGGAGCATCTGGACATGATGCCAGATGAGGACTTTAAATAGACAGTATTTAGGCATTTAAAAAACAAACACATGTACACATAATGAAAATACGCAGTGAAAGCACATCCTCCTCCTCCTCACACCCTCCCTGTCTCTGCCAGTGACAGCCAAGATCCCCCCCGAACTCCCATCACGCTACGGTTGCTAAATCCCAAACGCTTTCATCTGCCAGCGCTGCAATGGAGTGCTCACACACTGAATAGACTTCTGCAATTACATTATACACAGCAGAAGAGAGGAGATGAGAGGGGAGGCTTGGATGGAGTCAGGAAGACAGAGGAAAAGAGATAGAGATGAAAGAGAGGTTGGTGAAAGACGACAGGAATATGACAGAGCAAAGAATGAATGAGGGGGAAAAAGAGATGGGAGAGCGAGAAGAAAGAGCAATTATCCTGGACACATATCAAGAGATGGGGACAGAGGGGTTTTCAATCTTTGGGTTTGGAGAGAGAAGACAGACGAAAGGCAAAGTGAGACGGATGGACGGAGAGGGGGAGAAAGATCAATGTGCAGGAAAAAATGGAGCGAGGGTGGAGGGACAACGGCCGGGGGGTGGTGGTTAGTATGTGGATATTGATTAAATGATGAAATACAACAGTGATCAGGTGGATGTTAGAGCACACACACACACACAGTTGCTACATGCCCTTGATTGTCCTTCATGTTTGAGTCAGGTTTGTCCGATTACATATTTATGACCATCGATTTTTAACTTCTGGAATATTTCAGGACACATCTGGCTGCTTTTAAAGTCTGTAAACATTTTAAAATGAGGCTAAATTGAGATTTTCATTTGTTTTCTAAGATCATACATACACAGGAAATAAAATAAACTGACTTAATAACAGACAGTTTTTTGGGTCTTCCAATTTATCCAGGGTCTCCAGTTAATGGATATCAAACAGCAGACAATGTATATTCAAATCCGAGTCCGCAGATTCTGTACACTGTTCACTCTTTACATCAGGGGTGGGGGAACTCCAGGCCTCAAGGGCCGGTGTCCTGCAGGTTTTAGATGTGTCCTTGATCCAGCACATCTGATTCAAATGGCTAAATTACCTCCTCAACATATCTTGAAGTTCTCCAGAGGCCTAACTAACAAACTAATCATTTGATTCAGGTGTGCTGACCCAGGGTGAGATCTAAAACCTGCAGGACACCGGCACTTGATGCCTGGAGTTCCCCACCCCTGCTTTACGTAGATTTCTAAAAGGGTCTCTTTTGTCCTCTACACGCACTTTTTGTCAACACGGACCCAAAACCTGCTTAAACATGAACAGTCAGACTGCAAGTGGATTACAGATGTGAACCAGGGGGTTGAGAATTAATTTAGAGCCGATCAACCTCACCCGGATGTGGAAAACCAGGGCTACCCATCTTGGAGTCTCTGGAGGTATTATTTCGTTTTGTTTTGGGTTTTTTAAAAATGATCTATAGTAATAAAAGTGCCACCACTTAGCATATGCTGTGTAAAAAGGGTGGGTGAAATAAGCTAAAGCTTCTGTCTACACCTTCATGATCAGTAGTTTGGGTTCTTCCTGTTTAATTCAATTCTTTGCTGCCATTTGCAAGTTTTATTGTCTTATTTGTTTTATTGTTTATACTACATGTCATGGGTGATGAAAGTTATGTAACAGTTAATAATTCAGATGCTGACGATTATCAGCAAGAAGATGCGGCCTGTTCTCAATCCCAGGGTGTCAGATACCTTCTTTTGGCTAAGCATGTCTGGTATCTCCTTTTGCACGCAGCATCCTTCTGAGCCAGCAGCAGCATGTTTGACCTGCTAAAGGCTGAAGCTAACTTGTTTTTGTGGCACATTCCTTCAAAAGCAGCCCTGGAATTAATAAATGCCAAAAAGCTTCATTGCTTTTCTCCAAAGCAGACCTCACAATGCAGAATAATAACCCCTTTTTCAGGTCTCGGCGTTTCTCTCACAGCTCTGCTTGTGCTGAGTTTTGGAAACATTAATCCTAATCCAGGTTTTATCAGGAAAATAAAATGATAATTTAACAGAGATGTGAAGTTCAGCCTGGATGTGCTCACTCTGGAGGATTTCCCTCATCTTCCCATCCTTATTTGAAGTTCAGAAAAGACACACCCACGCTGTGGTTTGATCTCTCCACACGGCGCTCTATCCGTGTGTTATACTAGGAGATGGACAACAGCCAAATCCACTAAACGTGCATTTTATCGTCGGCCTCCGACCTCGTGTTTCTCTGCAGGACCACAAGATGAAAACAAAAACAAGGCCAGAGACGGCGGCTGTGTACTTCTGCTCATCCTGGAGTACAGTACTCCGTGACGTGCGACTCGAGCCGGACGGCCGGCTGTAAATCACGGTGAAGAAACAGTTTGACGATTGACTCAGACAGCCTAATCCCACTAATGGCTCCCTACCACTCTCTGAGATGGATGAATGTCTGTAGATGTGCGTGTGCACGATCTAATATAGTAACATCCTCTCCATACTGATTAAATATACAGTATGAGTGTATTATGAGGCATTGTTCCCCTCACTGCTCTTACATAAGAGCGAGACAGAATGAAAGTTGTTGTTGCTTGACTTCGTGGCCGTTATGTCTTCTGTCCCTGGCTACCAGTCAGATTTAGGTCCATTTTAAAATTCTAGTTTTAACCTTCAGAGCACTACAGGGACAGGCCCCTCCCTATATTGCTGATTTGATTCGTATACATACATCTTCTCATAACCTGAGGTCATCCTTTTAGTGGTCCCTCACACTCGTTTCAGAACTTGAGGGGACTGATCTTTCCAAGCTGTTGCACCCAGACTGTGGAATGCACTTCCTCTATTTCTACAGTGGAGACCTTTAAAAAGCAGCTAAAGACATTTTTATGTCAAAAAGCTTTTAATTAGACCAGGGTTTTTATGATGTATTTTTGACTGAGCTATGTTTTGTTACCTTTCTTGTGAAGCACTTTGTGACATATGTCTGTGCTATATAAATAAACTTTTACTTACTTTACCTACTTACATTTCCTGCTGCATTAACTTTCTTTGGTGTCCCTATGCAACTGTTTGTGTTGATTTCCATAAGAGTGGAGTTCCATAAAAGTCTTGATTTACCACTTTCTTTATGTTTTGCTGAGAAAACAGGAAGTTAGTCAGGATTTACTTGAAACATGTACAAACATATAAGGCAAAAAAGAGAGTTTGTGCAATTTTATCGAGCTTGAAAGTCAATATTTGGTGTGACCGCCTTTATTCTTCAGCACAGTCTGAACTCTCTGAGGCAGCTTTCTCGTCATGTCTTTAAGTGGTCTTCAGGAATAGTTCTCCAGGCTTCTTGAAGGACATTCAAAGCTCTTCTTTGGATGTTTCTGCCTTTTGTTTTGTTCTCTGTCAACATGATCCCACACTGCTTCAATAATGTTGCGGTCTGGGCTCTGGGGAGGCCGATCCATGACTGACTGCAGTGTGTTTCTCTATCCAGGAATGCATTTACTGCATTGTCATGCTGAAAAATCACGCTTTTGTTCATCAGATACTTTCCAGATGGTATTACAAGGTGGATCAAAATCTGATGGTGTTTTTCTGTGTTCATAATTCATTCATTTTAAGTGGCTTAACAAAAAAAAGCCCCAATAATGTAGCCAATGTCCAAAGAAACACATTGAAAAACCTTCCAAAAGTCTTCAGACCTTTAAAACACTAAAAGAAAGTCTCACTCCTTGGAAGCAAAATATTAAGATATGGGGGCTGGCTCAAAACTTTTGCACAACATCGTATGTGCTGTGCCTTTTTTGAAACATACATTTTCTTTTCATTCCTTTCTGTTCATTTTCAAACTGTTTTTGGTCATTTTGTGCCAGTTACCATCTGTCTGTGACTGTCTCTGGCCACTCTGTGACTTTGGATGTCTTCATCGTGTACCACACCGGCTCTGCTTGTGATGATTTTGTGTTCCTGCCACTTCATTTTGCGCCTCTCTGTGAACCTTTTTTCAAATCATTTCAGTCCTTTTGTGTCATTTTCCATCATTTTGTCACTATTTGTTGTCATTCTTTTTCACTACTCATTTTTTAGGATGTTTTCCATTCTCTTAATTTTTTTTTCTTTTTTTTTCCTTATTTTGTTTGTTTCATTATTTTTCATTGGTTTTGTGTTTTGTGTTTCAAAAGCCTGTTTTGCTGCTTTGTGCATGGTTTTTTTTGCGTTTTTTGTGATCATTTTGTGTTTTTTTCCATATTTTTTGTGCTTTCCGAGTCTCGTCTTCTGCTGCTGTTGAGATGCTCTTTTGCATACATTGGCTATAAAAAGTTGGTATTTGAGATACTGTTACCTACTTATCAGCTCGGTTCTCGCTAAACCGCTGACATCTGACGAGTCATTTTCACCCAGAGAACTGTTGCTCGCTCCTGCCATGTGATTGGCTGATTAGATATTTGCATCAATAAACAGTTAAACAGGTGTACCTAACAAAGCGGGCAGCGATGTGGCACAAGATTATACATTTCTGTTCTATTTTGCTTGAATCTACCAAAAGTTGCTAATTGTTTTCTGATTAATGGCCATACTCATCACATAACAGTACTTTTGAACTGGACCCAAGTGTCAGCAATTAGATGAGAATTTTAATTTGCCTTTGGGCCGGTCAAGTTGAGTCCCATCCCACAAGAACGCTTCAAAGTGCTCAATCATTGAGCTGCAGTGATGCTGCAAAACTTACAAAATACAAGTGGAAGGCAGGAAAGGGGGGGAGGAGTCATTTAAATCATCAGGTTGCCATGGAAAGATAAGGACAATCAGCACTGAGCTGAGGCAGTTATGTGAGGCTGAGCTGAGCATAAAGAGAGGCTTTGCTGCTGGAATAAAACAGCACTTTACCCTGCTCCTTTTAAAATAAATACCTCCTGTGTCTGCAGTCGGTGCATTTTTATGATCCCCCTACGAGCTCCGCGCTCAGCTTTCTGCTTTGTGAAGACTCGTGTAGGACAGCTTTCGTCTCACTCCCAAGGTTTTCATCAGGGAGCGGCAAGATGTAACAGAGAGAAACACAACAGCAAATAAATCTTAAGAATTTATTCTTGGCTTTGACAGCATATGGACTAAAAATGTTGTCGGTGCGAGGTCCAGTTACTTGGCCAGACTTTTTAGCCATATCCCACGTAAGCTGGCAAGATCTTTGCCACGTGATAAAGAAAGCTCAAATGTATCGCCTCCTTTACAGAGCACGCACACCGGCCTTTTAACTATAAGTTCATAATGAAGGTCAGAGCTCTTGTCACAGTGGACTGCATTTTATTAAAAAGTGTGGCTAAAACTCTCCTTCCTCTGTTAGAAATCCTAGCTTGTAATCACTGTAGAGTACAGATGCAATAACAAACTCATATTGAAGTAGTGCCAGTCAGAACTAGACACTGAGTGCATGCCAAATAACGCAACAAAGTGGCCTCTGCTGCATTCTCTGCTGGTATAAAGACTAAAATGTCCCCCAAAACTATTCAAAATATCAGCTGAACATGTGCATGTGCAGCTTAAGCAAAGGACACAAACCTGCACGTGTTTAAATTTTCATTTTTGGAAAAATGTACGAACACTGACCTTGCACATCGCCCACATTTACTCTTAATATCCAAATTAGTTTAGACTAAACACTCTTTGACCTGTAAGTCTTCACAGGTTCCTTAATAAATAAGACTTGGGATAACATATTCGGATTATATTCCATCATTCTAGACATGGCATGTTATTTCAGGGTTGACAACTTAAGCAAAAATTGATTAAAATGAAAAGACGACTGATTCAGCGACCACGACGCTTATTTCGTGCCTCAGAGATCTTCAGAAAGACATTTTGTTGGAGCATCTTCTATATTCGTAAGAGAAAGATGGAAAATTAGCTGCAATGTTGGTTGAAATCTGGGACCTCACAGTCAACAAAGCTATTCCTCTGCATGGTTATACAACCATGTAGGAGAAGGAGAGCACTGCGTAGTATTGGCCGTCAAGCATCCATTGCTGTGAATGCAAATATGCCCCTGTGGTCACGGATATCATTATTTTGTCAGAACCACAGGCATGCAGATTCATGCATGAGGCGTCCTTTTGAGTGTGCACCCTAAAAGACAGGGTTGTGGCATTGGGGAAAAGGATCTGGCACTCCCAACTCATCATTTGCCAACATTCCTAAACCTAACCGAGTCAGGTTTTAGTGCCTAATGCAAAATATTGAAGTGAGTGAAAAAACAACACAAATAAGCATGTGAAGAACAAAATAAGCCAACATGAAAACACGGCTGTGCCCACGAGATATGACGCACTGTCTCGTAGCTGTGAAACCTGCAACCTCCTAAGGCAGACTCTGTGGGTCTCTAAAATAAGACCTTTATCTCTTTGTGTCAGAGCAGCAACACCAGAGAGCAGATTCCTGAAATTGGGAGATGCAGCTGATAAAACAGCATTTCAGACCAGAATCATACAAAGTAATAAGAGAAGGTCGTGCTCAAATAAAGACTTGTCATATGTTAAATGACTTGTCAGGGACAAGTCGTTAGCTGAGCAGTGTGTGGCTTCAGAGCCAGATGCTCAGTTCGAGGCTTCATAACACGACTTCACTGACTGTCGGGTGATGTAGCTGTGACTACGTCCATCTTTAATCTGTGGTCAGGATGAGAACACGATGTAAGTCATTCCACATAGTCCCCAACCTATATAGGAAAGCTAAGACTGATGCCGATACCAATGCTGATACAGATATCGATACCAATACTGAGCCTGATACCGATACTTGGTGAAAAATCCGATACATTGGCCGAAAAAATTTTTTTCACACACACAAAATAAAAACAGATTTCCATAACATTTGATAAGTGTAATTGTTTATGAGTTCTTACTAACATGTCATAACACTTTATATAATTGTTTTACTGACACAAAAAGTGTTTGAGTCCATATTTATGCCCGAGTCTGCTCAGATCAGCTGGTTGCCATTTGTGGTCTTCCAAACATGCATTGCCAACAGTTAAGTTGCAAAGCTCAGTGCCCTTTAGTGGATAAACTATTTAACATCATTTGCTTTTTAAATTTTTCTTTATGGGCTGATACTGATGGCAAATAGCTAATATGAGGCCCTCCTGGAGGAGCTAATCCCCTGGATGCACTTTTTCACTTTTACTTTCAAACAAAGGTGTAAACTGGATCAAAAATAACTGATCATGCCTGCTGAGCAAAGATTTTAGATTTGTACATGTTGAAATTTTAATTTTCTGATTCAGGTTGGTCCGCTGTTTAACGGCCAGTGAGCAAATTCCATTTGTTTCAATATTAAAATCTTTTTTATTTGACTGAAGAATCTTCAGCCAGTTAACACTGCTTATCATCCTGTTTTATCATCCTCTTTTTTGGACTTTGTGTGTATATAAGATATGCAAATCAAGATACTTATAAAACAAGAACATATATAATCATAAAGAATAAGGCAGCCCATTTATTATAGTTCCCTCTGTGCATGTAATGCATTGTTATGAATGTGACTCACACTGAACACAGATTGTTCTGCTAGGCAAAGTCTGGCTTTTGTTGAAAAAGCACAATTTTCAATCTCATAAAACACAGAACAAATATTTTTACACAAAGCTATAACTAGGTGTAATATCACCTGATGCTTCACATTCATGAATCAATCTTTTTAAAATAAGACGCCGGTGGCTTCCTGAAGTGCTTCTGTCTGTGATTTATGGTGAAGGAGGGGAAAAAAAGCTTCCTCCCGCAGCTGTTTGTCATGACTGGAAATCTGCATTTAAAATTAATGGGTGGCAGAGAGAAGGAAAATGAAGCGTGGTTGATGAGCTCCCGTAAAGACGTGACGTCTGAGACGTGAGCTGAGCAGGTACAGGCCGTGTGGGGGGATATAAAGACACAGCAGCTCAGTGGATAAATCGATACAGAGCATCATAAGCGCAGATTAGCTGCTCTTTGGTATTCATCCA
>VOQK01010044.1:6058-21284 GCA_015052645.1 Benitochromis conjunctus | reverse complement strand
TATCTGTTTTGAAAAAATATGAATTCTCTTAACACCTTCCTCTTATTATTATTATTATCATTATCATTATTATTATTATTATTAATTAATTAATTGAATTACACCCTTTAAGAACAAGTTAATAACCTGTTAAAGATTTCCATGCTTCTTTTTTTGTCAGTCAAAATGTATTTGTTTTGTAAAAATGATTAGCCTTATTGATTTGCAATTATTTCTCACCCGCTGGCAAACAGGCAGCATGAAAAAAAAAAAGAAAACAATTTTAAAAATATACAAAAGTGTGGGAAGAGGAAAGGATTTGAAAGACTTGGTGAGAGAGAGCGGCAAGAACAAGAGAAACTGAAGAAGAGAGCAGAGAGAAAGTAAAGGAAGGGAGAGTGAGGTTGAGGCCTGTGGTGGATTGTGGGCTCGGGCTGCTGCTGCCTCAGCATAGTCAGCCGACGGGTCTAGCCTGAGGTGATATGTTTTCCTCAGGAAATATCTGCGGAGGCTAGTGGGTCTAGTGCTGGGAGCCGTGCCGGCCCTGAGCAGCCGGGGATGATGGGGGGTGGGGGAAGGGCGTGGAGGGGGGACCAGAATGAGGGCTTATAGCAACCCCAGGAAAATACTCCCTTCCTGGGATAGAGATATGAGTGAGGAAGACCTAAACAGACATCCAATGTGATAGGATTTTATTTCAGTGGTATGAATACATTTGAGACAAACGGTAGAAAAAATCATAACACAGGTTTTTTTTATTACATTTCTGGACAGTTGGACATTGCCTACGCTTCTTTCGGTTGAACGTATGGTACATGTATTGGCAACAGCTATGTTTTTCCAGAATGCAACAAAAGAGAAGGTCCTGACATCTATATATTTGACATTGAACACCAGTGTTTTTACATGTCCTACAGTCATAAAACTCTCTCAACACGTAATCAGTCCTTCAAAGCCTATTTAAACTAAAAAAATACAGTTGTGTTCTCTTGAACAGGTTATTTACATTTTTTTAAGCTTCTACCAAATGCCATGCACCATATTCACGTGCAGACGGATCACAAGTATAGTAGAGACTTTTCAGATCAGAATAGAGCAGTGTTTGGTATGCTTGGCAAATTCTCAGTTAAAACAAATAAACCGTAAAGCTTGGTGTGAAGAAATGAAGTTTTTATAATTGCATGTGACTGGGAAACTATTTTACATGCAAATCTATCACCTTGAAAAAAAAACAAGCTTAATTCTAAACTGCACTTCTTCTTCTTCTTCTTCTTCTTTTTAACCACTGGGAAATAGTAAAAAGAATCCACTTCTTAAGTGGATCTAGATGTAGAGACACTGACCAGTAAATCTCTGACAATGATTTGTTTTCATTTCAAATGGCGTGAAACACACTGCTCCCACTGAAATTAAAATGATTTATTTTCATCTGATGAGTCTGAATGTCTAGACAATTCCACATTGACTGTTCTTTTTGCTTTGCATGTGTGAGGTGATGTCAGTGTTTTCCAGGAAGCATATAAATGGCTTATTAATAGAGACCAAGTAATTGACATGTGAAGGATACAAAGGAGAGAGAGTTGAGATTGGGTAAGACTGCTCATGTTCACCTCTGCAGCCTCCAAATGTCCCCCACAGCAAGTCCATCTGCTATCTGTGTGTTTATATAGATACAGGGCTGTATGGATGGCTCTATGTATATTTGTCCACATTAGGCAATGTTGTGCTTTTGTGTGAGATTGTATATTTTAATTTGTATGTTTTGCCTTGAGTGTAGAGAGAACATGGGGGCTTTTGTCAGGTAAAATCCTGTGTGAATGAGTGAAATGACTGTGTGTACATGTGTTCCTGTGTGTGTGTATTTCCTGTAAGTCCTCCTTTGTGTGGAATTCAACAAAGTCAACCAGGATTCACATTTGTTGATCGCTGAGGGATAGGACTGAGATTATATCTCGATTTCCATGTTTCAAACTTCATCAACCACTCAGTACAGAGGAGCAAAACAAGATGCCTGTGGAAATTAACTCATGCATAGAGACATAGTCCCAAATGCACAAATGTGCATGCTGTGTAATTCTGTGTTTTTCATTTTTACCTATGAGTTAGATTACAGTCATAATTTTCTCACCACATAAAAACCATGTTTATATATACTTGATTTTTTTCACATGTGGGTCCGCAGGTGAGGGAAAAAGCCATGTTTACATGTGCACATCTGTGTGTGTCTGTCTATGTGTAGATGTGACACATTTTGTAGAATGCCCTACATTTTCAGGAAAACTTGAGCATGAATTAAACAGCACAAAGACATCTAAAATGAAGTTTAACAACTTAGCACCTTGACAAAAAATAAAAACAAAACATCAAAATACTGGTAACATTTTTTTGAGTTTTATACAACAATTCTTAAAAGAAAAAAAATAACACAAATATGTTGTAAGTAGAGCTAAAGTTACTGTTTAACTTGGTAAATTCCTCTTCTCTCATAGCCAGGATTAATTAAATCAAGTGCTTATGGTTTTAGCCAAGTATCCTTTGTAGCATTTCCTATACAGTTTCTGTTTCTGGTGATTTTGTCCAGGAAAACAAATAATGATGATTTTTTTTTTTTTCATGTGATACAGATTTTAAAACCAAAACAGGTGAATAACTAATTAGTTTGAGAGTCTTCCTGCAGTACTGAAACAATGCAACAGGCTAGTAAATAGGAAACTCCTCAAAGCACAGCAAGAGGAAAAGGTGCTACGTAAGAGTTCAAGAAAGTGTGGAAGTATGATTCAGTGTATTAGTCTGTTTGCTGCATTTGAATGTATGGTTGTTTGCAAATAGGTGCTTTTTAACACCTTGCATAAATGTATGACTTTATCCATTATTTGCCTGAGTATAGTAACAAGTAGGAAACGGCATCTTTGTGCATGTGTTTGTATCTGCTGTTTGTCCAGTTACTCTTTGCTCTCTGAGGAAGCGATAGAAAGTTCAAGTCCGGTCTTGATCGATGTGCTCCAGTGTCGAGAGGAAGCAACAAGTTTGCGAGTGAGTGTGTGAATGTGCAGGGTGTGTGGAGGGAAAGGGGGCAGTTATTTTGGAACTGTCCAGACGGAAATGGGACCGAACCCAAAGAGGATGCAGATAGGACTGTCAACTCCACATACACACACATGCATACTCACGCACACTTTTAAAAATGCTCCCAAACGTGACAAAAAGTGGTAAGACTGACATTCCACCACAACAATGACCACAAACACAAACACAGTCACAAACACTCAAGTGAAGAGATAATAAAAGAGTAATTATTTTTATGTTTTATATTCTATAACAAAGCCCTTCTAAACACACACACACACACACACGCACACACACACACAGGGAGAGAGAGAGAAAATGTGTGTTATGGGCCAAAACTAAAAACCACAAAGTCACCTTAAGAACAACTCCTGTATTCATTTAATAAAGTTCTCCTAATTTGTTTCAACCCCATGATGTGACCGTGTTAAAGGTTTCTGTCCCCACAACATCATAATTACCAGAAAAGATACACTTTGCACGGCCTCTCTCTATTTCCTCACAGCCCAAACAACTAAACATATATGAGTCTCTTGCATTGTCCAACACAGTTCTCAAAACTGAAAATCTGATGATTTTCTAAATCAGAGTTATAAGATAAAACACACACACAGACACACACGCACACAGAAATCATAGTTTTGTGTTTCATCAAACAGGAAAGATACAAATATCTTCCAGTATCATTTTCTACGTAGGTGGCTGGTATTCTTAGTTCAGTCATTTAGAGAGGGGGTAATAAATCTCTAGAAGAAAAGTCAAACTGCTGGAGAGTTTTTCTCTAAAAATAATTTCTGTTTCCTTACTCAGAGGTGAGAGGGCTTCACGTGTGGTCTCACCTTTAAGAAAAAGTTAATATCACAGCTGGAAAGTGGCAAACCTTGTGGTTAGGACTCAAAATAATAAAAAGTCTCACCTCTATTTTCTCATCCACCTTTTTACACTTCCCTTTAACTGTCTCTTGGAGATTTAGGACATTTAATATTTTTGTTAACAGCCTTTTGTATCTTTAAAAATGTGGCCATAGAAAATGTTTTCTTGCAGGCAAACCTCCCCTCCCTTTGTCCTTTGAGAATCACCCCCACCAGCATCTCCTCATATCCAGTCCAACTTCATAAGTGGTGGTCAAACCACAATGTTTTTACAGGGTGGTTGGTTACACTGTTCTCCACCCGTGGTTGCTAGACCATGGCAGAGGAAGAAGCTTGTTCAACATGTTTCCCCCCCTTTTTTAAATGAAAAAAATGTCTGCTCACTCCCTTCTTCTCCAATACCACCCAAGTGTTGGGTAGACTCCTACGCCAAGTGAGGGTAGGTAAAATGTGTTTAGAATGAATCTTGTGACATCACATGATTTAGACTGTTTCAAGTACAGACTGCCGATGTATGTCTGGTGCCCAAAAAATAATTCACCTCAAACAGCGGTGGTCCATAATCTGGGATGCATTAGTAATGTCCAACCACAGTTGCACGACTGTATTCCACCAGATTTTTAGAGAAGTACAAGTATTTAAGTATACGATGGAAAAAGGTTATTCAGAAAATATGTTTATCCACTTATTGCTGCTGCTGCTGCAGAGAGGAACTATTTCTATGGGTTTGACTGATAGAAAGTATTACAACGTTAGTCTATGATCTAAACGAGCATTTTAAATGAAAAATGAAAAAAAAAAATCCCAGTCTAAAAACCAGCAGGTTAACTGGTTTCATTGGTCTCAGGAGTTGTGTGTTTGGTGTGTGGTGTGTCATCTAATCATATGTGCAGCATTAGAAAAGCAGATTTTAATCTTGACTGCTTCCCATACATTTCACCATTTTTGAGCTTATTAAATCAGTTCCTATCAAAACAGCAATTTTTTTTAACCAACTCATCCACTGTTTTATATGTAAGTGTGACTACATTTTGTCTAACCTTATCAACATAGCCCATTTTTGCTGCCCAGCATTAGGTTCGGCCATTAGTGTTAAGGTAATAATGTCAGTTCTTTGATGTCAATCTGGAGCTTGATGTGTTTAGTCCCATCAACATGTAAAGCAATTTATAACCCACTGCTTCTATCCAAGTGTGCAATTACCAAAGTAACAGCTACAGGGTAAGGCATCATCAAGAAGTTATTGCTGATATGGCCATAGAAAGAATCATACTTTGCATACAGAAGTTAAAAGAGGACTACTTTGTCAACAGAGGCCAGTATGAAGCTAGAATTACGAAACTTATTCCAAAAAGGTGGAATTTAAGCATTTTTCCTCCTACAAAACACATGTTTTTTTGCAGCTTATGATTGAAAGGCTAAATATCTGCCAAATTCTACAAAATATAACCACATACTACATTTGCCATCACGCCTATTGTCCAAACCCTAAACTAAAACTAGGATAAAGGTGAAATTTTGATTGTGTTAGGAACATCATCATCTTAAATTCAAATGGACTCCTTCCAGATACAATCCTGTTAGGCAGCAGCTGTATTGAAACACATCGACACACTTATTTGTGTAGTTATTTTGAAGCACTAAGTTAACGTTCATTTCAGTGGTCATTGGGACATAAAAACTGCATGTATAAAATATGCAGACCTGATTTTGCAGCACATAAGGATTGAACAAAGCAGATCCCCCATGAAGGTGTACTTTTATAGTCATTTTTGGTGATATTTATGTTTGAAACAATCTGTTTGAAAGGTTTAAGTGATTCCCCTGCGTTGGTGTTGTTCCTGCATTATCATAATAATTGTTGGTCACAGTACAAAGCTGATGATATAACAGTTTTGCACTTTGGGGGGAAAAATATTATCAAGTTAGGTTTGTTGTTAGTCAAATGTATGCTTTTCATGTTGGTTTGCTAGTGATAGTTGTGGCCAAATTCCGGGCTCATGCTAACTGAATGCTTAGACAAAGTTGGTCAGCTCCAATGTTAGTTCTGGACCAACACTATTACAACAGTATAGGAACAACATAAATATTACATTGTGGCATTTGGAATTGCCCGCCTCTTGAAATAAAATAACTCAGTTTAAGTTTGCACGTCTTCTTTAGCACAAAATTACGGAGCCCCGCAAGGGACATGGGAGAAAAAAAAATTAAGATGAACTTTTGCGAGATCTCGCAAAACTATTGCGAGATCCCGCAAACCTAGGCTGCATGCTTCGGAGGACCCCAGTCGGGTCCTTCGAAGACCGGAAGTGCGAGGCTTGTGAAACGGGACGGTCTAGCCTTCAGATTTGCATCACCAGCTGTCTCGGCTCCGTACTCAGCCGTCTGCTCCTTGCTATCTAAAATATAACAGGACACTGGAGTAAATTCTCTACCATCTCACACTTCTGTTTAATCAGTTTTCTGTTTGACGTTTATTCAGCTGAGTGAAAACAAGCCAATTTACCCAGGACATCATATATTTGCAACAGTGCCCCAGCGAGATCTCGCAAAAGTTCATCTTAATTTATTTTTTCTCCAATGTCCCTTGCGGGGCTCCGTACAAGATCAATGCTGATGAGGCAGCACTACAACCTTTCTGCGAAATCCTGGTAATGAGTAAAATAATTGCTGAACAATGATTTTTTGCTGTAATGCTTGTTCCATGGCAGTTCCTGTTGTCTCTACTTTTATTCCCAAAAACATTCAGGCGTCCACAGATAGGTTTGGAAGTTGCTGTTTCTGATGACAAAAGCTACTCGAATAGAATGTCAGAATAAAAACATGGGGGAAAAAACAAACACAACTGGAACATTGTAATAATAATAATTATAATTAACTACATTCTACTCTGATTTCCATGTGGAACAAAATGTTTCTCATATTTTAAGAGTTTGGATGATTGTCACCAATCATATAATTGTATTCATAATTTTAGATAACCTGCTTTGACAAGCCAAGTTTTCACTTCATCAGCGTTTACTGTGCAGTAACCACCAACTCTGCTGTCATTTAAAATGCCGCTTTCTATTTGTTAACAACATCACTTGTGACCTCCACACCACAACTCATGAGATGGTGGTAAGTCCCTCTTATTTGGATGAAGGAAGTCAATTCATTCATAAATACTTCAGCGTGTTTACAGTAATGCGAGGGGAAGATGGCTATTGATTGATCCCACTAACACTGCAGCCCTCGCCCTTCCTCCAAGCAGAGTACTTTAACGAAGCAGGAGCTTTTATTAATCAAGAAAACACAGGAAAACATAATGATTTTTTTTTTTACCTTGGGTTAAGTGGAAAGGACTTGGCATATGAATTGGCTTTCTGTAAGGGAAGGTGTCAGAGAAGGGTATAATAGATAGTATAATAGGAATATTAGTGAAAATATTTATTTAATTAATGATTTACACTTTAAAGGTATTGTGAAGAACAAATAGAAACAAGGATGTTTAAAAGAAAGAAAAAGAGAAGCCAGATGGCTGCAGACACCCCGTCTTGACCTCTGAGAAAAATTTGGTGAAACAGCAGAAAAAAGTGACCTCATTTTTACAGCACCAAAGATGGTCACATCGATGACGACCCAAACAGACCAGAGCATCATAGATCTCAGCACTTTGCAGAAGTAATTTTCACTCTCTAGTCACAAAGAAGAAGTGATGATGCAAAATCTGAAAAAAAAAGAAAGATCTTCTTTTTTCTTTACTGTGTAGGAAACCAACCACCATGTTTTATAGCCTTTTGACAAGGAAACCTGAAAAAAATTTGTCTTTCAGCTCAGTAAAAGAAAATTCCCATTCATTGGAAACTGTTTTTCTATTAGGAAAGTCCATGCTTGGGCTATTACTCCTACTTAGGGTTATGAATTACCGGCAACCCATCAGCCAAGCAATATCTCAATGGAATAAAATATGGATGCACTTTGAAGCCAATTTTATGCCGTTTAAAAACCCATGTAGATAAATGGATGTGTGAAACACTGCTAAGGCCAACTAATGTGGGAAATATTGAGCTAAGTAATTGCAGCAGTTTCATCAATACATTTGCAAAAGTAGATCATTACAGTGAAATGTGATTAACACAGAAATTGTAGAGTAGTGTGGAAAGGCATATAAGCAAATGGAGTAAAGGTACTGCATAATTTACATAGTGAAGCTTCCGGCTAATGAAAAAAAAATGATTAGGGGATTGTACATGCAGATTGAACATGACACACTGATGGTTACTATAGACTGTCAAAAAAAAGTAACAATGCTGGTTTAGCTACATTTAATACTGATGCATTTAGTAATTCTTCTGTATTTGCGTAGCTATACGGCATGTTGAAAATGTAAGTCTGTAGTGTTGGTTATTGTTGGTTATTTAAACAAAGTCAGTTCTAATTATGTCTTTCTTAACTGAGAAATATATTTCCATATTGTAAAGTGCAAAATAACACAACCAAAATAATGGTTGGTTTGGTACCAACCACTTAGAAATTTATATGTTCTAGACACAAATGGTTTAAAATAAAACGTTCCAAAATGATGTTCAGTACAAGACGTGAGTTGATAAAAGAAACTAGCATCACAACTGTGTGATGTGTTGCAATTGTTTGCATGTTCTTCTGGGTGTTATGGCAGTATGTCCGCTTTTTATTCAGTGTGGCAGATGTTATATATGCAAGTATTTTTTATAGTCTATTTGCAAAATATACAGTAAGCGTGACAATGAGTGACTGAACAAATATCAGGTGATATGTGTGTGTGTGAGAGACTGTGTGTGAGACTGTGTGTAGACAGGCAGGGGCCATTTGTTCTTCCCAGGGCCCCTGGAGTAATCAGTCCGTCAGCGGAGGTGGGGAACGGCTAATTTCCCACCCCTCCTCTCTCCCCTCAGTCGTTCCCAAGACGGATGCTTTGGGTAATAAGGCTAATCAATACACTTCCTCACAGCCCTCCCCATCCACCCAGTCCCAAGACATTATCAGCTGTTTGTCATCAAGAACGTCACTTGTTCTTATCAGGTATCACAATCTTGTTTACATTGAGATGCTCCCTGCCTTCCTGCACACACTTTTGTACACATAAAAACACATATATTTTAATAGCAATGGTAATATATATACAATGAGCAGACATCCATACATTCTTGTATAAACAAACTACAGCTTAATGCTACCAAATGGTCACACATATATACAGACAGTGACCACCTGCAGCACATAATATATCCTCATAAACACATATAGTTGTGCACCACACTCCAAATTTACACACACATTTGCACTATAAAAGGACACAGACACACATGCACACACCCACACCTCCCAGGCAGTGATGAATAGACACATGGGTGCTCTGTGACAGGTTACACATGCACAGTGGTGTCAGGATCTATACGGAGAAATTAATCAACAATGACAACAGCACTGATGGCTTCCCTCTCCCAGCTCACACTTCAACATGCTGTAATTTGCCCAGTATGATTACACCAGGGTCCAATGGGGGACTGGCACCCCCTTTCTTAATTAATTAAGCTTTGTGCCAGCACAGAATCCTCTCAGGAGTGCAATGCAGTTGCACACACAGTGTCTTTGCCTCAAGTCCCCTTTCTGTATTTTCTAAGAACTTTGATAGCTACTTGTTTGGACAATGATTGAAAAAAAAATCAAAATGGTGTGTTAGTTTGGTTTTAATACATATAAAAACTACCTATAAATTTTATAAGTATTAGAATGACTACAAACTGATGATCCTAAATAGCATCACGACCCTTGATTTTTATTTTTTGTATTTTGTCTAGACCGGGCACTCTTATACCTGTAGATAAAAGGCTGATTTAAAAGGACCATAATCTGGGAACACTAACTGTATTAAGAAAAACAAATATATATAACGAGTCAAAAGACAAGTAACAATAAATATTAAAAAGAAAATCTCATACATGACCTCATATTATTTGTCAAATAGAATTTAAATATAAATAAATAACAAGCAATATTGTTATATGTTAAATTCTTTCTTTCTTTTTGTTTTTATTATTTTTATTTTTTTTAATATTTCGCTTTTTGTACAAAATCTGTATTACCGCGTTGGCGCTACTAGTGCAGGCATAATCTATTTGTTACGTGATAACGATTAAGTCTGTTTCTGATAAATTGACAATTGGCCATCAGTGGCCAATTGTCTAGTGTTATTGGCCAGTGTTATTCATGTGTAGCTTTAAAACTCAGAGTGTAGACAGCAGCCCATGAACTCACGACGTCCATGATACCAAATATCAGAACACTTTAGGAAAGAATCGCTCTTATCGACTAAGATTTAGGTTGTCATCAAATCCATGCAGCAACATATCAGTGACTAACATCTAGTCATGGTGATCATGATTTTCTTGTAATGTAACAAACTAGATTAGGATCTGGGAAGTTTATGGGAGAGGGGGATGATGCTGTTGTTGGGAAATCATCTTGGCATGCAGGTGTGTGTTTGGTCAGCAATATTTTTTTAGGTTGGTGCTACGTACCAAAGTAACATCAACATGAATACCATGATCTGAGTTTCCCAGCAAAACACCACATTGTAACCACTTGATCAGTGGTTTTCACTGTGTTGGCGGTTACGATGTTGCAGCTGATTGTGTACATCACAAGAAGGTCATACTGCTTCTTAGTAAATCTTCACTTTACCTCCTCCTGAAGAAGGAAGACATTTCAAACCCTCACCTGCTGCCAGTGTAACTTTCCGCTGGTAAAGAGATAGATAGTTTTTATTCCCCTGAGTCGCAGATGCTGATGGGCTGTGGGGGTGGTCCAGAGATGAGAGGAGGCTGACGGTGTTCCCAATGAGACCATTGTTTGCCTCCAGTAATGATCAGGGGGCTCCAGATGATATGGGAGCCTTTGATGGATGACTAATTTATCAGTAGCTGTCTTGGTCTAATGATGGTTAATGATGCCACGAGTGGCTCTGCTTGGGTTAACAGTCAAAAAGGAGTTGATATGAATAATTTGAAACAGTTTTGCAATAAGTCTAACAGAAAATTTCCAACCTTGTATAAAAATGGTCTGGAATATACAGTGTGTTTGTTGGAATTTTAAAAAATATTTTCCGGTGTTTCTGCTAAAGTTTGGCATACTTTCACATTTTACATGCATTTTTTTATGTAGGCTACCAAAAAGTCTTAGCAAGCCTGAATTTATAAATAAAGTCCAGTTTTGTGCCATAGAGGGAAGTAATAAATGGAATATTCAGTAGAAATGTTCCATTCTGGATTTATTTAGGCTTGAACTAACATTTGCCCTTGTGAACCCTGGATTTATTTATATAGTTTAAATCTGTTCACACTAAAATCATGGCTGCATTGTTGATTGTATTAAAAGTACTTTTCCTTGTTATTAGTTTCAGAAAGGGAACCCACACAGTTTTAATAAGAAACTGAAAACAAAGGGTATTTTCAATAAAAGGTCTTGATGTCTCTACTGTGTGAAGACCATACCTTTCATCATACAGTTGTTCCAAGGCCTCTGCGCCATTGTTCTTTTAGCTGTTCCTCTCTGGTTGTAGACCCCACTGGAAAACAGGTGAGGCAAAACAATCACGCAACTTCCCATCACTCTCTCCACTTTCAACAATAACACTGTATGTATCTCTCAGCAGTAAACACGGTCCCTACACATGGACCCCGGGTGAATGTTGCTCCGGAAACAAATACATTGTCGGACGCAGAGCAGGGAAATAGAAGACAGAGGCCAAAGCGTATTGGAAATTGGAAAACAGCTCTCTCCTCCCTTTGAAACAGTCCTGGTGATGAAAATATGTAATATAAATAAAGCTGTGGATGCTTTGAAAGCCAAAGCCTTCCTTCCTGGCCCAGTCCTCTGTGGGGGGAAACGCCCACTTCTGAGCCCTTGCTCTTAAATTCCCAAAGACCACTCTGTCATCAGGGTCCCAACTGCTGCTTTCAAACACGCAATGGCCAGACTCACTTCCATCTCCCGCTCTGTCTATCTGCCCAGCTCTTAGTCACTTTCTCCCCCTCAGTGCTTTCATGTGTACCCCCTCCCTGAACAGGAGCTTTTCTCCTAGTTATGTCGCTTAAACACCCCTCAAGCAAGCTCCAATTATTTCACCAGTGATGTGTTTCTGAGAACTGAGTGTCATGACTACAGTCTTTGTGTTGATGCTTTAGAGTGCGTCTGATATTGGAACCTGCCTGGCGGATGCAAGGATAGACATAATGACAGATGACTGGCTGATTGGCGACAACTATGGAACAGGGCATGAAATGGCACATGGCTGTTTTGAAACAGCATCATTTCAGTGGAGTCTCCTCATAAGAGCTTTAATGCTTGCTGCAGGAAACAGCCGCTGTCTTGTCAGTGTTTCTTGGAATTCTCAGTACATTGTAAAGTTTTTTGTTTCATGGCTAAATCTGGTCAGGGGCTTTTGTTTAACTACAATAAACATCCTGAAAGTACTTAAAAATCTTTAAAGTTTTGAAGCGAAATGTCATACTTGAAACATTCATGGAAAATTTAAAGAAATGTAAAACACTTACATCTGATAATCTGATAGAGAAGTCTGATAGGCAGCCATGATGCTTTTGTTTGTGCAAAAGTTTTATGAGGAAGGAAAGGCACTCAACAGATTTGCTACACCTCGAGGAGTGTATTTGGGCAGTAACCCTGATTGTAAACATAATGTTGGTGTGTTTACAAGAACAATCCGATTGGCATCACCTTAAAGTAGCATCATGGAGAGGAGGAAAACGTGTTTGGTACACTAACAGATTTGTGAATATGAGTGTTCACAAGCAGTATCTGTATGCACAACAAAAACCGGAGAGTTTGGATGTATTTTTGTTCAGCATCACCCCCAAAAGTCCTGCATCATACATCAAAATCAATATGGGACATAAACTGTGCTGTGCTTTGACCCTCAGTGGCAGGGTCCCTAATGGTATCCACCATCTTGGCTGAAACTGTGAGGCAGTTTCCACTTAGAGCAGGCCTTTTTGATCTATCTGCTAAGCTGGTGGAGTTCATGGGTCATGGTGAGAGATGTGCTGGGCAGCCCTAACGGTCAGACCTGAGATGAACTCTGGTTAATTGAAAATGACTCCCTGTTCTATCATCTCTTTATTTATTAAATTTTTCTTACAGCATCACCTACCATATACTGCATGATAAACGTGTCTCTAGAACCAAACATAATTTTGTAGTATATTCTATATTTTATGCACCATAATTTGGAAAGAAAACTAAACAAAAGATTATTGCAACAAAGATTTTCTTTCAGTGAATGGTTATCTTATACACATTCACCACAGTGAACAAATGTTATGTTTGCCAAAACAGTTATTATGTCTGAAATATTAATGGATCTCTCAAAGACGCTGTATAAAGCTCTTACTTTTGACCAACATAAAAAAAACAGGACAATAAGTAACCAAAGTCCTTTATAGCTTCCTGCAAGAAGAAACCATTAAAGTGCAAGACATTGTCTGGGGGTCAGACTGAAAATGTTGGAGGAAGCACATAGTAATCAAGTGAAAGAGAAAGAAAAAAATGCTTCGTGAGAAACAGACGTAAATAATGGACCAGGAAACGGGAGATCAAAGCGCCGGAGTCAAGCCCCCGTTTGTTTTCATACTCACCCAGGCCTCCCAATAAAACACGCAAGAGTCACACTTCAGTGGAATGGCGGTGATGCAAGGAAGTGCTGAAAGCGGTTACGTCCTATCCTGAGGCTCCAGTGCCACTATCCCTATGTTAGGGAAAGGCGTCAGGTACAGCACTGTTTACCAGGAAAAGGGACGAAACGTCCACATCAGAGAGGACTTAAAGTGGCCAGGGGCCGTCTTGTTAAACACAGACTGTGTGTTTATGAAGAAACCTTTTCCTCTCAAAGTTACATGCAATAGCATTGAGAGGAAAAGGTGTGCTTTAAATGGGACAGAAATTTAACTCAAAAAAGGAGACCATGTAGTGTGTGTGCATGTTTGTATGCCTTCAAGTAGCCGAGATGGCGTCAATGATTTTCTAAGAATTGGCACAGGATGAGTTTACAGCCATGACAACAAAACACAATACAAAATACAATATTCATGCTATTTTTTTCTCTGACCCACACTGTTATATGTTGACATTTAATTTTCCTTGTCATTGAAATGGGACTCATCTATTTGGGAAACCCTCAGGACTGTGTGTGTGTGCCTGTGTGTGTGTTTCATATGTAAAACACTAATAAAGCAACTATAAACATACATTATTATCCACTGAGTATAATGAGTGTTTTGTCTTTTTGGAGGTCAAATGCTAAATTTGGCCAAGGAAGCTGGTCAGCAGATAAAGCCCCGATGAAGGCTTTCAGTCCTGATGTCTTTCTCCATCGCTCTTCCTCTCATGGCTCTCTCTTTTCCTTTTTCCTGAGTTGTCTTAAGATTTCTCAGTATGAAAAATTCTGAAATTTAGCCAATCTTAAAATACTGACAGCGTGGTGGTAATAGTGTAATAGGTACATTTTAATATGAAACAAATATAATGTTAATATGATGAAATTACAATGATAAAGTTAGAGTCAAGCATAGCGTAATGTGTAATCTAAATGTTTAAAAAGCTGTCTGTATAAATCTATTTTTTTCATTATTGACAGACTAGATAGGTGG
Source organism: Benitochromis conjunctus (assembly GCA_015052645.1). NCBI lineage: Eukaryota > Metazoa > Chordata > Actinopteri > Cichliformes > Cichlidae > Benitochromis > Benitochromis conjunctus. The sequence continues at coordinate 6,682 of VOQK01010044.1, read as the reverse complement.
CTCAATTATCTATGCCACTGACATAATTTCCAAATGTCCATCTCCTCAATGTTCCTTATAGAGAGGTAATATAGCAATGTCCAGTAAATGCCTTAGCGAGGAATTCCATTTCTCTTAGAGTGTGTATGTGACCTCCACAATCAATACCATTTTGGCCCCAATTTGACTCTGACCTCAGTCTTTTAATAGTGTTTTGATATGCAGGCAAATTAATTCTCCTTAATGGAGCAGAGGGGTCAATGGACTTTGATTCCATTTGGACTGGAAGGCTGGAAGAGTACCATTTAGCTTGGTGAGGTCTTCAGTATGTGTGTGGGTGCGTGCGTGCGTGTGTTTTCATGTGTCACTGTGTGCCAGAGATCCTAACTTCACTTCACAGGACCACAAAATGACCCCCTTGGGTTCAATCCTAAGGAACTAATAGCTCTGTTATGTATAATTTTAAGATAGAAGCGCAATGTAGATTCATTAAATTGCCATTACCAGGAACATCACCTTATACAAATGTGTAAATATCCATCTTAAGCTGCTGGATTTTTCTACTTAACATACTTCTATCACACTCGGTATGAAGCAGTACAGATTTAGCAGCTGACTTAGATGGATTTTGTAGAGAGCCCATTG
>VOQK01010035.1:5750-18029 GCA_015052645.1 Benitochromis conjunctus | reverse complement strand
TGTATATATATATATGTATATATATGTATATATATATGTATATATATGTATATATATATATGTATATATATGTATATATATGTATGTATATGTATGTATGTATATGTATGTATATGTATGTATATGTATATGTATATGTATATATATGTATATATATGTATATGTATATGTATATATATGTATATATATGTATATGTATATATATATGTGTATATGTATATGTATATATATATGTGTATATGTATGTATATATATGTATATATATGTATATATATGTATATATATATATATATATGTATATATATGTATGTATATGTATGTGTATATATATGTGTGTGTATATATGTATGTATATATTACTGGGTCACAGCCAGATAACTGTTCTGGCCTCCATGTTGCTGCCAGATGTTGTTGCTAGGTGACTTGTGACACAACTGCATCGCCTCTGTTGTGTAACACTGCAGTGTTAATGTTTGTGTGTAGGTGCTAATTATGAGGTTCTGTGTGCAGCCTGGTTTTTCATTCATGCTTTCTCTTGCATTCAGATGTTTCTGTAGCAACCAGTGTAACATAGCAACCGAGCAGCCAATAGCAGAACTCGATCTCTCTGCTTTTCTCTTGCTCCATCTTTTTCCCTCTCCCAGGCTCACCTGCCTTCCTGTCCAAACTGAAAGGGTCTCAAAAGAGTTCCTCGGCAGCCTTTTGGTTGTACTGCCAGTTGTCACTGATCCTGAAAGCTCTTTCAGAGGGAAAATGGCAGCCGCAGCTGCTGATTGTGCGCGAGAGTAGCAAGTAACAAAAGTTTCACATGGTCAAACTCCAGCAGCAGCTGAGCAGTGAAAATCTGTGCTTCTGTGGCGCGTTGACACGGGCGGTGACTCTTAAACTGAACCGAAAAGAGGCAGAAACTTGCAACGTTCCTGTCTCCAAAGGCCTTTAGATGTTCTCAACTGAATTCAAACCATTCAACACTGAGCATTTCCTCCTCTGGTGCTTAAGAATAGCAGTTATACTGAAGTACTGGGTTCACGGACTAATCCCTTCACTCATTTCACTTTCACACAAAGTGGGTGAAGCTGTTCAGCGGGTGCGTGCTGTGCTGTGCTGCACAGCTTAAAGGTGTACAGGTTTCTCACAGAGTGAGACTGAAGCAGAGAATTGATGAGTGAGCTGCAATTCAGACAGGGTATGGAAACAAGTGATGTGAGGCTCATGAGAGTGTGACAGAAGGAATTTGAAATGTAAATGTAAATGAAAATATGGAAAGATTTCAAGCTCATGGCAGTCTCTATCCTGTCCACGTGCCCACGTGAGTACAAAGACGCCAAAATGTATCCACACTCATCAAATTACTCTAATTTTTCTCTCATGTGTTTGCATTTTCATAACTCTAACCTTTTACTACCTATACATGTAAAAACAATACATGTATTTGAGCAATTATTGTACACGCACAGAAAAGACACATATGCGAGGATTGAAGTCCATGAGGGGTCAGGAATGTTGAGGAAAGACAGATAAGGGCGGAGGAAGAGGGGCTAGAAAGGGTGAGAAAGAAAGGGGGATATGTGAAGTGAATAAAGTGGAAAAGAGAGACGGACTTAATCCACAGTGTGGCGTTTAGTATGGGATAAGCTGCAGTTTTATAACAGTGCAGAATCTGCTGAAAGCAATGCTCTCTAGCTTATTCCTCATCTTTTCTTCTCCTCTCGTTCTTTACATACCGCCAGGCTTGGGAGACACTGTGTGAGAACATGTAGAAGTGCTGCTTAAGTGCCAGTATTTTCTCTGCATGTCTTTTGAGAGATGGCTTCCTGGGAAATCCAGCTGACAGTCTCTTCGTGATCCTTATGTTACTGGTAACTTTATAAATAACGCAGTTCCTTAACAAAGACACAGGAGGGAGGTTTTATATTTCATGCTTACTGAGGGAGGCGGCGTGAGACGAAATGTAGAGATTAGCTGAGAGAAAGAGAGGTGGCACAGGGTGTCAGAAAGGACAAACTGGGTGGGAGAGACAGAGACACGGAGAAGGTATTTCCGGAGCGGTGTTAGGGTTAAGGCTAGTCTCTGTGGCTGATGGCTATCTGTCACAGCCCAGTGAATTGTGGGGTGGGTTGCTGGACAGGAAGTGGATGGGATGTCAGATTAAAAGGCTGCGGTGAGACTGGAAATCAAGGACTTGATCAAAAGCTCCTCCGCGTGTGTCACTGTAATGCTGTCTGGTTGAACTCGGTGTGTCGGCTGATAAAGTTCCTGTGAAGAATGTGCGCTAACTAACACGTGCATGAGTCTACATGATTTTTATGACATCTTTGCAAGGTCTCTGTTTTTTCTTTGTTTTTTGTTTTGTTTTGTTTTTCTTTTCAGTTCACGTTCAACACTTAACCCTCCTAAACATCAATAACTGATCAATCACTCCGAAATGGTCAATTTAATGGTAGGAGGTCATTTAAAAATACTTTATTAGGGTTAAATGATGTAATAAAGTAAATTCTATAAAGAAACAGAAACTTACGCGCAGTGTATTTGATGAAGAGTGAATTCTCATACCACAATTGGTGGTCGATATAAGCTTAAGGTTTCTTTTGATTTTGATGGGAGTATTAAGATAGAGGTAGCTGCTGCTCCAAAGGGTCGGCCGCTCATCAATCGATATCCCGTTGATGGAATTCAACTCTTCCAGTCGGCATTTTGAAGCGTCCTTGGGCGAGGTGCTGAACCCCAAATTTCCCTTGATGTTTCTGCTTGAGTGTGAATGTGTGCATGATAGTTAGACCACGCTTGTAGAAAAAAGTGCTTTGGATGCACAGTTAGAGTAGAAGAGCATTACATAGCCAAATATTGAATCTTATAGGTTAAGGCTTTAACTGAATCTCTGAATCCACAGGTTTTGATTTTGTTGCTTCATCCAATTACCATGACTACGGTAGTTATTTATTTAGGTGTTTCTATGAGTGTATCCCTGCATGTCCTTAGCTTAGCTTTAAATCAGTATGTGCATGTTGTATTGCACACGTGTATTAGCTCAGCTGTCAGTTGTGTCCTTGCCTCAGCCTCACCTCTTGGGGACAAAGGCTCTTTTCACCACTCACATCTCTCTCTTTCACTTCTCCTCTTCTGCGTCTCACACACACTCACGCACGCATGCGCGCGCAGAGCCATAAGGGCGTATTTGGAGAGCAAGTAGATCTTGTTACCTGTGATCTCTCTCCCTCACACGCATGCTCGCTAAGGCCTCAGCAACAACAGCCTCGACACAGCTCTGGTGCGATACCAGATGCTGTTTACTTTCCTTATTAAACTTTCAAAGGACTGTAATTTTTGACCTGAAGACAGACATCAGCTACCCGGGGAAAAACAGGGGCATAGAATATTTTGCAGGAGCTCATCTTTGGATAAATGGGTTACATTAGTTCTGTTGTGTCTTTACAGTGGTTTTATCTTGTGTTAGTGGCAGGATGAGAGTAAAAAACACTTGCACCCTGTAATAATTGCTTTCATTAATACTGCCCCCTTGTGGGTTTTGTTTACGCATGTGTTTACACTAAAATGTTCTCTCCTCTTCTTCGCCCGTTGCTCTGCGTGTGATCTTGTTTTCATAAATACAGCTGGTGACAGTTATCGGTGTCTGCAGGAGGTTGTGGCCACAGATTCATCCAGCTCAGAGATGTGTTTATATATATATATATATGTATATATATATGGAGAGAGAGAGAGAGAGAGAGAGAGAGAGAGAGAGAGACTCTCCATCTGTGTGTACACACACAGATGGAGAGTGGGCGAGATGGAAAGATGTACCTGGAAACAGAAATGTGGAAAGAAGACTGAGGAATCATTAAAGTTTCCTGAATAGAGCTCCCGTGTTGTAGCTAGTGATGTCAGTGTTCTTTTCCCTGGAATAGCTTGCTGTTATGTTGTTACCCAGCAAGACACACATAAACAGAGGCTCAGATGGCATAAGGTGTGTCCCTATACAGGTGTGTGATGACAAATCTGTTTTGATCTGTTTGGGCAGTCATGCATCCACCTCTCCTAAGGTTACACTCACTCTCTTTGTCTCTCACTCATACACACACACACACCTGGGGACCTGGGTGACAGGTGTCAACAGTCCTCCTACATGTTTATCTATGGACTGCCTCCAGGCTGACTCAGTTCTGTGGGGTGATGTTGGCTCAGAGGTTGCAATCACATCAGCTGTCATTTAGCACCACTTTGTGTCACTCACTGATGCAGGCAGACAGGCAGAGCCGCTGAGCAAACTATTAAACCACACACATTTCTTTGCAGGGCGTGGAGGAAGTATGAGGTTGAACCACAGCTGCAAATGCATCCCACTTATGATTACCCACATGTGTATCTTGGATGGAGCTGTGGTGTGTGTGTGTTTTTTTTAATGCCGCTTTTGTTGTTGTTTTATGTATCAGCTGATTACTGCCTGCGTCTGTGAGCTGAAAACTGCTAAAAGGTTGTGAGAGTGAGCTTGACTCATTTGTTCAGTCCACTTATTCATCTTTTCTGCCAATCAGTACCTGAATATAGTTACAACTGTGTAGTTCTTCCTCTAAATGACACAGTGATCTTCATCCAACCGTGCAGTCTAGTTTGTGTGGCTGTGAACGCACACCGGCAGGAAATCTGGGTCAGCCTGCTACGAGCCGCTAACTCATTCAGGAAAACGCTCCTGTGCCAGACGGCCCGCTGATTGTACATGTGCACATATGCTCCCGAACCTAGCAACTGCGTTAGTCCCAAGGATGTGAGCACACTGGAGTTGTTATGGAAACAAGATGCTGATGTAACTGTTTTAGGTGAGGATTGTGACATGTGTGCACTCTCGCAGCTCAAAGGAAGAGGTGTTACACGCACGTCAGTAAACCACACGTGACATCTTTATTGGGACATGCTGTTAGTCCAGTGAAAAATGGTTTTGGTCTTTTAGGCTTTAGCTAACTTTACCACTCATGACAAATACCCTGCAACTTCAACTTGAGTATTTTGGTCATTGCCACCTTGATGTTTGAAACCTGGGCAGTGGATCTTGCGTAGTCATGTGGTATCAACCTGCCACTCACACCCTCAAAAATATCCAGTTTTGTTTAGTGTTTTACTCTAAATGGGACCATAATTACAACGTGTTCATCATGTTGTATTCAAGGAGCTTTAAAGGTCCTAGTTCAAGTAACAAATATAAGTGGCATTTTTCAATTTAAAATAAAAAGGACTTGCCCTCTGGTGGCCATTAGAAAGAAAGTAGATTTAATCTTGACGTGATTTATGCATCTTCGGTGACTCTATGCGAGTAGTTGGCGCTGTTGTCAGCATTTGTACTTGTGAGGTTATGCCTCTGTTGCTCTACACTTTCAGTGTCAAAACACAAGCAGACAGTCGAGCTTCTAGCATCAATTGATTTGAAAAGTAGAAGTAAACTAAAGTGCACAGGAGGAAATGACAGTATTGAACCAGCCAGTCACAGTGATATTGGCCTGAGATAGATCTCTGGGGAGCTGCATCTCCGGTTATGGTGTTTTTATGCAGAAGCATAAATCCTGTATGACATGTGTCCTAATGTGCTGCAGACTGTATGAAATGTCAGTGTCTTTCTCTTCCCCCAACATGTCTCTGGATGTCCGTTGTCCACTTCTGGCTCCGAAAAATTGTGACCGCTATAATGCTAACCTCGAGGCTTTGAAACTACAAGCTACGATGGCTAATCTCATTATTTTATTTATTTGTTATCTGCTTACCTCTACATTTAACTGATGCAGTGTTTCACTGCTTAACACCTAGGTCTTTGCCAAGGACTGTATTTTTAACCATTAATATACTTAAAAATGCCAGCTTTTGGATTTTGAATAGGGATTTCTTGCTAATGTTACCGAGTCTTATACTAAAGCAGTATACTTAAATGCAGATACCGTGACCTTCTTTTATTGTAAGGTACCAATAAAGGTAATAACGTCACAGTTCCAAGACTGAATGCTGACTGCTGAAAGGAGGCGATGTGTGGCAAAGACGAGTGGTGTAATGTTAGCATACTAAAGAACAGCGGCATATATGAAGGAAAAAAGTAAAAATATAGAAAGCACTGGAGCTCTGAGGAGGGAGCGAGTGCTTATGTAAGTGCTTATGATGCTCTTTGTTTGGCATTAAAGGTAGTTTGCCGGAAAGGAAACAGAAACCCTGAGGTAAAACATGAATTGAATTTAATATATTAAAAAATATCTGCTACACTTCAGACATCCCTGAAATCTGATCCCTGTCACTACACTTTCATAAGTGACTCAGTGTTCCCATGGCAACAAGGATTAAAAGACAATTTCCAAGCCATGGGCTTGACCTTTAAATGTCTGTTTGGTGACCTTTTGTCTGATCTCTGTTGGAGAGAAAGAGCCTAAAGTCTGTTTGAGGTTATTTGTGACTAAAAAGAAAAAGAAAAAAAACAGACTAAAAGTCACCTCATACTAAAATTCACCAGTGTATGAGCCCAGTTTATCTTGTTACATCACACTCTGTGTTTACCATTACCTGCCGTCTATCCATCTGTCCATCCGTCCGTCCATTACCATTAAGTAGAAATATTAAAGTGTGCATTTCATGTTTGTTTTTAAGTTTTTGTAGATATGTTTTCTTGTGGCAAGTAATTGGGAAGCTTTCCTCTACAATGTTTTCAAGGACATTAAAACTGATCTTTATTGTATGTGTAAAAAGATGAAAATATGGTGTTGTAAATGTAATTAAATAATAAAGAAATAAGGGCATTGAAGCCCCCCACAAGCCGAGACTCAAATAACAGTCAACAATACCATAGCTATCATAATCTGTTACCGTTTCATTATGCTCAAAGAAACGCAAAAAGTTCATAGGGTTGTAAATGGATGCTATATCAGCATTGTTCTAAATTTTTGAGTAACATACAGGACTCTGTACTCTTTTTAAAATCCTCCCAGATAGGATTCCTGGTTATATCAGTAACCAGGAATGAGGGAGATGGTCTCCTGTACTCCTGACCCTCAAACCATCTGTCTCCTCTGTCCAAAACATGAACATGTCCATCCTCTGGTGCAGATTTACAGCTCAGTCTTTTTGTGATGAGCTAACTCTCGTGTGTTGCCCTGCGTGTTAGACCCTGGTTAGGTCACCAGCGCATTACAGGGCTAATACACAGAGAGTCAGACATGCATGTCACAGTGAAATTCAGACCTATGACCAAGTTAAAATCTCCACTCAACAAAACATGCGTGTGATTGAATTGTTGGAGGATATCAGAGTACGTGAAGGGAACCCTCATAAGCATGGGGAGAATATGTAAACTCCACACAGAAAGACTTGCTATCTTATTAAAGTTTATAGACTTTGCAGTAATGTGATCAATTAATCAAAGACAAATTGTTAGATTTTTGAAAACGGCCTTCATATTTTTAGATTTAAAACTGAAGTTTGCATGTAAAAAATGGTAAGCAGTTTAAATGGTCATTGTTGAAGGGCAACGGAAGAAAAAAAAAACCTCAGGTACAGTCATTTTGAAATGACACTTTTGCTCGCTGTTGTCATGGTTATGTGTGGGCTGCTGCTGCTATTCACTGCTCTGCTAGGCCTGCCCGTATAGAAACAGAAGAAGCAGAAATGGCTTTCCCTTTTCAAATCTGTGTTTGAAACACAGGAGGGGAACTTCGTAGTGACTTCTCTTTGACGCTCAAAAGACCTTCCTTGTGGCGAAGGTATTATTTGATAAATTAGAGAGGAGGTGGATGGATTTTACACGCCACGCTTGTCATCCTCAGATACTTCAATCGAGTATTCGTGGGGGGGATTGGTCGAGCCTGGCTGGTGTGAAGAGGAGCTAAGCGCTGTGAGCGTCTGCCCTGCCTGCTGTCTCTTATTATACACACCCAGGGGGAGGGCCAGGACACACTCGAACACACCCACACATGCAGACGTGCGCACACACGCACTTTCTATCTCTCCCCTGGGCCGCACACACAGACACACCACGACATGCGCTCAGATCTTGCTTACATCATCTGTGCAGCAGAAACAGATCAGACACCGATGCATACATGCTGAAGTGCGCTCCCTTGCCTTTCACTGTGACGAGCTGTGCAGCTGAGCCTACCTGCTCCAGAGCGAGCGCGAACCGAAGACACAAGATTACATTTATGGGAGAGCAGGCAGGCTGCAAGAAAACAGCTGCAGGGAACATGCTTTATTTAACGTGGTAAGAGGGAAAGGTGGGGGAATCCTTCGACCCTCAGGTGTGTCTGCTTTTCTTTATCTGGCAGAGATGAAGACCGAGTTTGTGTGAGTAAACAAACAGGTAGAAACCTTCTCGGGCTGCTTCGCGGGAGTGTCTTATGTGCCAAAGTGAGTGTGCGTTCGGGCACACGGACCGTTCCGTATGCTTCAGATGGTTCAAACCCTAGCCCAGTTCAGCATCGCTTTGGAGGAAATGAATGAGAATGGAGAGAATACAGGGGATGAAGGAGGAGGAGAGCGAGATGGAGGAGGAGGAGAAGAAGCAGGCTACAGAGATGCAGTGGATCAGTTCAGAAACAACAACGGCAATAGTAACTCCAGTGGGAATCTGAATGGAAATGGACTTAGTGCTGGAAGCCCCAACGGAGAGGTAGATCAGTGGTTTTTGTTTGTTTGTTTGTAGCACATAAACATGTGTGTTGCCCTTCTCTGCATATTAAAAGTTATCATTGGCCGATCCAACTTGGTTTAGTTTTCCACTCTGTCCAGCCTGTTTAAATCAGCTTTTTAATATTCCCTTTCTTTAACTTCTTCTCCCCTTTTTGGTCGCCTCAAATCCTGTTTGCCTTGTCCTAACTTCTCTACAGTTCTTTCATTTTTATACCTCATTCCTAGTTTTATTATATCTGTCTCCACTGAGTAATGTGTCTTTTTTCAGATCCCCCTCAGTCTCTATGTGTTGCATGTCTATAATACAATTAGAGCTGAGTGAATCACACGATTAGCTCTAACACCTACTGTCAGAGACGCTCGGACCACTCACTGAAGTCTCACTGTCTGTCCATTTGTGTTCTTTTTATGAATCTCACCATCCACTCTTTTAGTGACATTTTCTTACAGCTGATTAGGTTATTTTGAAGCATCCTCTGTGACGTTGTCTTTTTGTGTGCAAGTCTCATCCTCTTGTAGTCGACTCATGTATGCTTGACTGGGGACAGAACCAACAAACAAACATGTGTGAACATGTAAACTGTAGACATAACCTAGCCCCTGTAAAGTCCCTAACCTTAATACCCAGCCTGTTGATATGAACCAGCTGCTCAAGTGTGTTAGTCTGTTATTTATAAACTAGTGCTGTCAGCGTTAACATGTTAACGCGACCTGATCTGCGTTAACGCGTAAAAATTGGCAAATCCCTGTTCATCCGTGTGAGGGGTTACTCGGCATTAATGCAGCTTAAACGCGTTAACGCTGTCATCACGACTAACACGATTATCAGTGAACCCATCTGGAGCGCAGACTGACTCAAAATCGCTGATATGTATCTGTCAATGCATTTCAGGCAGTTTGCCCAAAGTTTGTCCATTCTGCACTCCAGATGGGTTGAGTGCATTAAAAATTTTAATTGCATTAATTGTGATGACCACGTTAACTTGTTTAGCCACGTTAACGCTGTATTAAAGCGTTAACATTGACAGCACAAGTATAAATTAAGCCTACGTAAATGCACCTTTTTTCTGATTTGGGAATAAGGACCGTGCTTCTTATTGAGTTCTTAGAAGATTACAGCTAATCATTTACACAGACTCGTATTATTTCTAAAAATGATTAAATAGAGTACTAACGAAGACTATTTTAATATTAATTAGATCAATTTGTTCATCTTTTTGTCTGTAAAATATTACTGAAGAATAAAATGAATACATATTAAAATAGTTAAAAGTACTGGGTCCAAATACCGGATGAGCCCCCACTTAGTGTATGTTATATAACACAGGCACAGTACTACCTAATACCTCACCATTCTTTAAAAATGATAGTTTCAAACAAACAAATTACTGAATTATTTGTGACAATTAACAGCATTTATTTAAAAATTTATAATTAAAAAGGTGCTTTCTATCAGAATCAGTTGATATGGTTTGTGCATCTTTAGGTTATTTGAAAACCTTTATATGATAGCCCTGATAATGTTATTGGTATAGAAGCTAGCCACACAGTTAAAAAAAACTGCAAATAAATCATTTTTATACAAACTCCAAGTGTCACAAAATAAAGCTAAAGTCATGTTCAGCATGATCGTCTGTTTCTGTAACTATGAGTATCATTTGCGTGGGAGATAGATCATGGTTTGAGTAACAAAGCTGCATAAAATTCATGGCTATGAAACATCCTGAAGCATGGTGCATGAAGCATGTTTTATCTGTTTACGATAATTCGGCCAGTAGACAGCAATTGGATTTTCGGTAAAGATTTAGCCGTCATCATCATCATGTGGGATCGGTGGCCAATCAAAAAAGCTAGAGCAACTGATCTTTTTGGCAACTGGTATTTTTTTTACTTATATTTTGATATAGGACGCAAATAAATGTTAGGGCTCCAAGGGCACACTTTCTACAAAACTGAAATTCTATCATCTACAAATTACAAAAAACTCTCAGCCAATTAGTTCATCTACGTAGAAAGACTTTAAAAACAGTTTTTCACATTATAAAACCCCAAATCAGTGAATATTTGATAATTTAGCTCAGAAATCCAAAACACCAACAAACCAATTATTCATTGTCTTCAGATTTAATTTTGTGTAAAATAGTGCACGTACAAAAGAAGATATGAAAGCAGAGGAGGATAAAATACACAGCTCAGCACCAATTGTTTTATTCACTGTGCGAAAGAGAGGTGAGACCAAGGTGAGGAGTTATTTACAAGAAGAGGCACAGAGGTAAAGTTGGGACAGGTGATGAATTAAAGAGGTGAGGATGGAGAAGCAAGGGTGGATCAATAGTTCATTCGCGTGTGTCTGAGAGAGAGAAAATACTATTGATCATATAGAGTAGGTCAGAGCAGTCTGGGCCTGCAAATGACAATTAGAGAAGCCCATAGAGATGCACATTTATGCTTTTTATCTGCATGCCAGAATTGTACAGAAAGAAAGCCAGAAGACTGTAAAAGGATGCAGCTCCCTTGCTCTCAGAGCTGCTACTTCAACAATGTGAAAATCCATCATGATGTTTACAGCTGCGTATAAATAAAGGGAAACTGATAAAAGGAAATGATAGGCGACGAGGATGTTTTCTCTTTGGGCTAAGAGGATGCCTGTTGCTGCTTTTGCCAGGCTGTTGCCAGGGGATACAGCAGTCAGGAGGGGGGATGCTGGGAGTGGGTGATGAGAAGTGACGAGAGCAACTGGAAGGAGCTGCAATACTGACTCCGATGCATTCATTGAGCAAACTTCTGCTCAGAACACATTATGTTAACATATTTTTCAACTAAATTCACTAATGAAGATATCAGAGTGCAATTCATTAGAATAAAAAAATATTATTTTTTTTTAATTTTTTTTTTTAAATTTAGGTCAAAAAGCAAATCTAGCTGCCTACCCTTGCTTCAAAAGCGAGTTACAGTAGTTACCTTTAGTGGATAAATCGGCCGACCGATATGTCAGCCCTGCTGATATTAGCTATTTGCTAAAATTTCTACATTTCTCGGTATTGCATTTATAATGGCCGATATTTGAAAATGAAAAAAGTAGAGATGGGAGAAACCCCCTTCAGCCATGTTACGGGTGTTGATGTTGCATATTTTATCAACCAGAGGGCATTTTGCACCATTCTTTATTAGCAACACGCATTTGGAACATGACAAAAACTACAAGTAGGTGATCAAACAATAAAAAAAAAGAATATTTTTTAACCGCATTCTCATAATATTTAAGTAAGGAATCAGTTAACTACACATAACAAATGTTTGTGTCTGGGGAAAAAAAAGGTGAGAAATCAGTTTCAAGTCCCCAAATATTGCTATCAGTACCAGTCTTACAAATCTCGTATCTGTCGGGCTCTAATAAATACAAATCGCTTCACAACAACCGGAAAGGATTTATTTTTCTAACAACTCACCCATCAAATTATACCAAAGCTAAACTGTATCACTATTAAGGGCATCCTTGGTTTGGATGATAAGTGATGGCTGATATAAGCAGCTCGACTCGCTAGCATTCAACACAGTTATCAAATTGTTTAGCTAATGCTTGTGCCAAGAAGCCTGTGCTCCAGTTTTGGTGTTTTTCTAGTACATAAC